>OX328126.1:61365498-61655498 GCA_946811695.1 Gonocerus acuteangulatus | reverse complement strand
AGTACGATAGAGGCTGATTCAGGCTAGACCGTGTCGGGTCCTGGCCGGGCCTCGATGAAACAATCACACCAGCATTTTCAATGGACTACTTCACGCTACACCGGGCCGGATCTGTGTTTTTTGCGTGTGTGATTGCTTCCCCGTGTCCAGGCCCGCACCCGACACGGTCTTGCGTGAGTCGGCCTTAAGTCTCATCCGAGAAATATTTCAGTTCTATAACGTGACATCACGTGTTTAGTAAGCATATTCATACTTAAAATATGGCGTATTTAAGAACAAATAATCCAAGGTGTCCTATTTGTGTAAAGCTTGTAAAAAAAGTTGTAGGTACATCCAAAAAGACAGTATTATCTGCTGAAGTAGAGGAATACTTCGAAGTTTCAGGCAAAAGAGTATCTGTGTGTGATGTTATATGCGGAAGTTGCCGTGTAACAAGTTTAAAAAGACGTCTACCTGATTCACAAGAGAATGATGATAATAAATCAAGGTCAGCAGAATCGAGTTCGTCAGATGATAGCACAAGTTCAGATGATTCGACTTTAGAACTAGTACGCCCCCCCCCACACACAGGATAGCTTAGATTCTGAATTAAGAGAAGTCCAGAAAGAATTTCTGGAAAATGATCTATGTCATCCAAAGTGACGCTTTCAAATGGAAGTTTCTTGCGTTGCCAGCCATTGTCTTCAATCTCTGCAGCTAATGTATTTTCAATGTACATCTACCTCTTTATCCTATTCAATCTTTCATCTGAGTAACCAAGATCAGATGAATATCTTTTTCTAAACTGATTGTAGTGAAAAGCTGCTATTTTGGAATAAATGCCAATCTTTGGAAGCATTTTATTGTCTAGTTTTTTATCAAGAAGCTTAATTTTTTGCTTTAACTTACCCTGTACTGATTCAACAAGCCGAAGGATTTTGTTACAAATCTTGATTCGTTTGATTCATCAGTTCCTCATTGCTTTCGTTTACCTTTCAAGGCGGCATTAGTACTTGAATGCCCTTATTTTCTAAATCACTCTTTACGGCTCGAAAACCTCGGTCCACTATAACTCCCTGTACCATCAATCTGCAAAAGCCTCCTGGATCACTTACTGCCTCTTTCATGATACTTGCATCATTCACACAGAAATTCTTCTTGGATTTCTATGGATTCACAATCTGTGCTATCCTGTGGGGGGGGGGATTTTCACAAATAGGACACCTTGGATTATTTGTTCTTAAATACGCCATATTTTAAGTATGAATATGCTTACTAAACACGTGATGTCACTTTATGGAACTGCACTAAAATATTTCTCGGATGAGGCTTAAGGCCGATTCACGCAAGACCGTGTCGGGTCCGGGCCGGGACACGGGGAAGCAATCACACACGCAAAAAACACAGATCCGGCCCGGTGTAGCGTGAAGTAGTCCATTGAAAATGCTGGTGTGATTGTTTCACCGAGGCCCGGCCAGGACCCGACACGGTCTAGCCTGAATCAGCCTCTATCGTACTCTGAAACCTTCGCTTATTTAAATAGAAAAGGAGCGGATTACAGATATTCAATGATTCTTAGTAGGATTACTTGTTTTATTTATACTATTTATTAACTTGATTCAGTGAAACTCAGACGTCACACACTTTGTTACCTGCTAATCGTATTAGTTGTGGAGCCGATGTATAAGATAAATAAATAATAGGATTAATCTAAACAATAACCATTGATAAAACGAATAATAATGGCCTAGCTGTCGAACCACCTAAAAAAAAAAAAAAAAAAAAAAAAAAAAAAAAAAAAAAAAAAAAAAAAAAAAAAAAAAAAAAAAAAAAAGCGATTGTTTATCAACAAAAAGTTTATACATAGTCGAAAATATGTATAGTTATTAAAGTACAATTAAATTCAACCCTCTTGCCCATAATATATGCCAAAATAGAATCGATTTTTTTTTTACTATGGCGTACCGCTTCGGGCGTCTTGAAAAAAATTGAGGTAGTACAGGGATGGTAAGAGAATTTTCACAAAAAGTTTGCTGATTGTACCAATTCGGATACTCCGTAAAAAAATAATTAAAAAATAAAAACACAAAAAAACAATTGAACGCGATGTCACCAAAAGCCGAATTATTTTTATTCTAAAAGCCTTAAGAAAGATGCGTATTTTCTTTTTTTATTCATTCTGATCCGACAACTCAATCCTGAGATATAAATAATCAAAGGAATTTCGATTTTCTTTTTTTTATTCGACGGGGGGCGTGAATTCAGAGCTGAAAATTTGGCTTTAGGCCACTTTTAAGGGACTAGTTTGATCCTCCAAATTTCAAGCGAAAACCTTTCTGGGGCCGATAACCCATGCTTACCCGGCTACGGCCTTTGATACAGTAATACTTTGTGTCATTTCAAAGGTCATTAGCGATCCTACCCGCATACAAGTGTCCCTTCGGAAGGACACTCCTCCATTTCTTTTCTTTTTAGTTTCAAAAGTAAATGGAGGGGATTCTCTTTTACAGCACCAGGTAAAAACAGTTGCGTACAGTATTGTTTGGGCTTTCAAACAGTTTTTTTCCGTTTCCAAATCGGCTGACTTGAAAAATTTTTATGAATAAAAATGTCTATATGAAAAATTCATACAAAAAATGCACCAGATACTGAGGTAATTGGTGTTACATAATTTCTAATCAACAACACTGCTTAGGCTTCGATCAAGAACGTTTATTGAGGGTTGTTTATTGATGTTTTTCTATGTCCTAGCACCTGGCAGGGTCATTGGCACCTATGTCGGAATGTAGGATTAGGCAGCCTAAGGTAGACATCTTATTCTCTCGACATATGTGCCTATAGTCTGACCAGGAACAAAAGAACCACGAGGGACGTGACTGGAGAGGAGATTTACATTTAAATCTGAGATGTTAACAAAAAATCACTGTGTTGATTTGACCCAGACTGACCCTATAGCTTCTCAAAATTTGTTGACAAAGATACAATGCTTTCCACGAATGTGACTCAAAGACTCTTAGGACGAGTGATTTCTTTGTAAACTATTTTATTATTTACTAAGATTCAGAGTGGGTAGAGTCTCTATATCATTTTTGTTATCGGTCATGTCTCTCAACCTCCATTTTAGGTGGGCCCCATTGCAATCGTTTTCAAATGTGCCAGTTGACTTATGAAAAAAAGTCCTAGGAAATTCGCAGCTCTAACCTAAAATTTCAAAATCCTCGTAGAAATAATATAAAAAAACAAAACAAAACAAAAGCTGATTAAAAAACATTTAGATCATATCAACTCCCTACGGCACCATATGCACTACAATACATACCTATAATAGCAACTTACAATTAAAGATGGATATGGATCCTTTACCATATATATATATTTAGTATCCGCTGTTTTTATACAAAATAGGAATGACCAAATTATATGGAGGAAGAAGACCTGGAGCATCTACTGAAGAACACTCCAACAATCCATTAACATACCATTTCTTAACTATATCAAACATCAGAGATATAAATGCCTTTGTACCTATATAAAATAGGGGATGAAGAAAAGAACCAATCGTAACGCCTTAAAGGGCTGAATCAGTCAAAGTTATTGATTAATTTATATTACAGAAGTGTATTTTATTTTATTTCACTATTCTGAAATGTATATATTTATACCGCCCATGTTTGTTAAAACAATGTTCAAGTACAAATAAATATTATTATTATTATTATTATTATTAGTAAGAACGATAGACAGGTTAGAAAAATTTTAATCCTAGCAAGCAACTCGATTTTGTCACTGTTAATGAATCTATTTTTCCTGGACTTAACAAGCTTATTAAATAAAGCAGGTTCAATATTAATTTTAGGTCATTAAACTGCTAATGAGGTTCCACCCTATTTTCAATAAATACTCATATATGAGGCAACCTAAAGGTAAAGATAAAAACCACATTGAAACGAGGCGAGCAGAGGATTGGAGCCAGTTCAAAGGGAAAGTTCATGCCGGCAGAAGCCGTCGAAGTTTGCGGTTGATAGGGCATTAACTAACACATAATGGGAGGTTGAGTACCTGAAACGGTTGCAAATACTTCAAAGCAACCATGTTTGCCCCCGCCAATGTTGTTCCTCCAACTAATTATACTCATATTACAGTATCGGTTCTCCTACTAAATAAGTCCTCTAGAAATGAAACCTTTCCCAAGTACATTGGTTAGTTCCCGGAAAATGTTAAGGATTTACATTTTCCTCCACTATATAGCCAACAATATATTTTCCTCTAAAGCATAACGAATATAATAACTATCTGCTCATGTTTTGCATATTTCAGTGATATTAAATTTATTTATTCGTTCATTAGCAGACCGACTGTAAACCATTAGCTCGTCAAACTAATGATTTCAGTATTTCATCTACAAGTTTTATAAACTGAATAAACAATTGAAAAAGTGTAAAGAAAATAAAAAATACTAGGAGGGCACCTGCATTGGTCCTGATCCGATAGCCACCGACTGTCGGAAGAAAAAAAAACACATGAATCTCTATGGAGGTGCCTACACTGGTCCCGATCCGATGGCCACCGATTCTCGGCCGTTCAAACCTGTTAGTTTCTAGGCTGATTTCGGACCGACCAAGCTAAATGGCGCCAAACTACATATTGTGTTTCAAAAATGCCTACAGCCTCTACATCTTAACCGATTTCAATGTATTTTTTTTTTAAATGAATAAAATTTAGAACAATTTTGTCAATTCACATTTTTGTTTTTTCTTTCCCTTGTTTATTAAATTACGTGGAAAGATGTTTATAACCATTCATTGTCTACAACCTTCCAATGTTTATAACCTTCCAATGCTTATAACCTTCTAGTTACCTTTCTTATTAGATAGTTAGTCGTCGAGGTGATAAGCAATCAGGGATTAGTTGGGATTCGGCTAAGAAAATATCAATACGATTTTTGTAAAAAATCTGTATTAAGGACGTTTCGGCTAATCTTTGGTAGCCTTCGTCCGCTTAAATGACAAAAAAAAAAACAAAGAAAAAACAGAATTAATACACAGAAAAAAGGTTTCCCAGGAAGATAAATGATAGATCTATGTATCTTACTGGTAACCCTTCTCTTCAGGAGAGTTTTGACCTGTAGTGAAAATGCACTGCAGTGTTGGTAGTGCATTCTTTTTATCTTTATAATATGAGTGGGTTCAACGTCTTTTTAAGCGGGGTTCTTCCCCCATAGGGAGGAACCCCGCTTATAGGGTTGATACAACGAAACATTCCTGAAGTGCCGACTAAAAAATTTCGCGTTTCAGAACCCCTAGAGACCGAAAATAACGGTGGTACAAATTTGTATATATATATATATATATATATATATATATATATATATATATATATATATATATATATATATTTGTCTGTTCGCTCATTTCTGGCTTCCCTAATGGTCCGATTGTGATGAAATTTGGTACAAAAATCCGTCTTCCAATTTGAAAGGTCAAGTTCGTTAACCAGCAGAATCCGCCCACTGGAAGATGGCGTTAGGGGCGAAATTCGCGCAAAAAAAATCGTAACGCTTACGTTTTTGAGTTCATAAGCTTGTAAGTACTCGTTTTATAGGCTTCTTGGGCTAGGAAAACGAATGAAACCATTTTCAAGGCGATAGCTTTATCCGTTTTCGAGAAAATTGGAAAAATAGTTTTTGAATACCGTTTTTGGTTTGGGTACTTAGAATCATGGGATTCAGTTGAAACATTTTCTGCATGTTCTACTTTCATTAAAACTAATATGTTGAAATTTTTGTTACGTTTGGAGTTAAGGAAGGGTTAGAATAAAATATTTTATTCACAGACATAAAAAATGTTGGTAACTTTGTATACTTTCCTTAATATTTCGAAAAAGGTTGAGAACCTTGCGAAACGTAAGATTACCATTAGAAAGCTTACTAAATGCTCTACAAAAATGGTTCTAATGAAAGTTTTGATTAGGCGATATCAATCGGAGAAAAAAGTGCTTAAACCTTTAAAGTAATTGATTTCGCTTATTCGAACTGTTCTTTTTGTCTTTGATTTTGGTACTTAGAATTATGGGATTCAGTTGAAACATTTTCTGCATGTTCGAATTTCATCAACACTAATATGTTGAAATTTTGGTTATGTTTGGAGTAAAGAAAGGGTTAGAATAAAATATTTTATTGACAGACAAGAAAAGTTCTGGTAACTTTGTATACTTTCGTTAGTATCTCGAAAACCGTTGACAATCATGGGGAGCAGAAGGGTACCATTCGAAAGCTTACTAAATGCTCTACAAAAAAGGTTCTAAAGAAAGTTTTAATTAGGCGATGTCAATCGGAGAAATAAGTGCATAAAACTTTAAAGTAATTGATTTCGTTTATTCGAGCGGTTATTTTTGACTGTTTTATTCCTTGTTATTTTTAAATTGCTTATAGTCGGATAATGTATTTGACAATAAAACAGATTAAGTAAAATAAGATCAATTTATTGTTAAAAATGTAGCGTTCAAAGAGAGAGATCCCAAGGCTTTCCAAATGCCTCAGAGCGGAACCGCGCTAAGATGACGCAGTTCCTGCGAATCGGACTTTTATCTTCTTATTTGATTTTTCTTGAGTACTTGTTTTAAATGAGAAACTTAATCTGTCTTATCATTTTCCAGGTTATAATCATCGAAATCTCCCAGTGAATTATCAATAACATAAGAATGAAGGTAAGGTTTCATTATTTCTTAAAATAATATAAAATTTTGAAACTAATAAAATAAATTTGTTTTCTGCAATCAGAAAGTAAAACTATAAGTATTAAATTAAAACTCCGTTAAGATAAGTTATTGATGATGCGTATTTGTAATTTCATTGCATTTCAATGGCAGATAGCATGTACAACAACACTCGAGACAATGTACATCGTTTAATTACTATTAGAATGGCTGTCCAGTAGAAGAGTCATCGGAGAAAGAGGCAGTTCTAACCCCACTCCTCATTGGTCATTCCCTGCTTACCGACGGACACCTAATGACTAAACAAGATCTACCAACAACTGGTTTACAATGGAAAAACCGTACAAATAATACTTACAGACTTCCGAGGAAGATAAAAATTATACCTATCTTCTGACATTTCTGTACTTTTCAATCAAACTTTATATATATAACTGATATTTAAATAATTAAAAACTACGCATATTTTTATGTAAATTATTCTGCCTTTTCCCGTAAGGTTCATTGTCAGTAAAAAGTAGCTTTATATTGCCTTGTATATTTTGATGCCCTTCAGGAAGTTAATCGAATTTTGAACTGCTTATTCATCATCTTGTAGAGCTTCCTGTAAAGTCCGTGAAATATTATCATGAACTCAATATGGAAAGAACTTTTTACATTAAATAATTATGGCAATTACTCGAGTATATTTAGATACTCAAATTAGTTTATTTAATTCTTGTTGCTGTTGTTTTTTCCCCATAGGGAGGAACCCCTCTTATAAGGTTGATACAATGAAACAATCCTGAAGTGCCGACTAGAAAATTTCGCGTTTCAGAACACCTAGAGACCGAAAATAACGGTGGTTCAAATTTGTATATATATATATATATTTGTCTGTTCGCTCTGTAGCTCCCAGACGAATGGTCCGATTTTGATGAAATTTGGTACAAAAATCTTTCGTCTAATTTGAAAGGTCAAGATTGTTAACCAGCAAAATCCGCCTACTGGAAGATGGCGTTTGGGGCGAAATTCGCGCAATAAAAATAGTAACGCTTACGTTTTTGAGTTCATAAGCTTGTAAGTACTCGTTTTATATGCTTCCTGGGCTAGGAAAACGAATGAAACCATTTTCAAGGCGATAGCTTTAACCGTTTTCGAGAAAATTATATATATTACCGTTTTTGGTTTGGGTACTTAGAATCATGGGATTCAGAAACATTTTCTGCATATTCTACTTTCATCAAAACTAATATGTTGAAATTTTGGTTACGTTTGGAGTTAAGGAAGGGTTAGAATAAAATATTTTATTAACAGACATAAAACATTTTAGTAACTTTGTTTACTTTCCTTAATATCTCGAAAAAGGTTGAGAATCTTGGTAAACGGAAGAATACCATTAGAAAGCTTATTAAATGCCCTAAAAAAAAGTTTCTAATGAAAGTTTTGATTAGGCGATGTCAATCGAAGAAATAAGAGCTTAAAACTTTAAAGTAATTGATTTCGCTTATTCGAACTGTTCTTTTTGTTTGTTTTTTATTCCTTGTTATTTTTTAATTGCTTTTAGTTGGATAGTGTATTTGGAAATAAAACAGGTTAAGAAAAATAAGAAAAACAATTTAATTTTAGAGATATGGATTTCCAAGATATAGCTTTTCAACTGCCTAGCGTCCTTCCTAGGGAGGGCTGTTTGTCTTTGATTTTGGTACTTAGAATTATGGGATACAGTTGAAACATTTTCTGCATGTTCGAATTTCATCAACACTAATATGTTGAAATTTTTGTTACGTTTAGAGTAAAGGAAGGGTTAGAATAAAATATTTTATTAACAGACAAAAAAAGTTTTGGTAACTTTGTATAATTTCGTTAGTATATCGAAAACCGTTGACAATCTTGTGAAGCGGAAGATTACCATTCGGAAGCTTACTAAATGCTCTACAAAATAGGTTCTGAAGAAAGTTTTAATTAGGCGATGTCAATCGGAGAAATAAGTGCTTAAAGCTTTAAATTAATTGATTTCGTTTATTCCAATGGTTCTTTTTGTCTGTTTTATTTCTTGTTATTTTTTAATTGCTTATAGTTGGATAATGTATTTGACAATAAAACTGGTTAAGTAAAATAACAAAAACAATTTATTGTTAGAAATATAGATTTCCAAGATTCCAAGACCTTGTCACTAGCGGGTCCGTTTCTAGCCGACCCTTCCAGGTAAGATTGTAAATCATGACCTTTCAAGACTTTACTACTCACAGGAATGGCGTTAGTGACCTTAAGGGTTGACACGCCATTATAATAATTAATTAAAAAAGAAAGACTGGTAGAACCAAAATAATAACTGCTTCTATTTTAATCTTTCTATTTATTTATTTTATTTTAAGAGCTGCACAGCAATGGTGATCTGCCCTAAAAGAATTTATATAAAATATAATAAATAAAATAATAAATTATAAGCTAAGGATCAGTAACAAAATTAAAGGGTACGGAAAATGAAATGAAGAAAAGAATAATAATAAAAATAAAAAATAAATATGTAAGGAATTAATAAAATAAAAAAAATGCAGAATTAAACTTATAATTTTAACGGTAATAATGAATAGTAGTAATATATTTGCGGAGTTGATATCTGAGGAATATTATCCTGAAATAAGAATCTTTGACTTGGGAGTTATGTTTGGTATAATTATATTTTATTGTATGTCTTTGTCGTCTTTAAGTATGTCAGTATGGTATCAATGTGGGGGCTCCTTACAGATAACAGTTCACTGAGGCTTCGAGGAATCTGTAAGTTGTCTCTTTTAAGGCAGTCTGTTAGTAAGTGTTTTACAGTTAAAGGTACGTTGCATGCCTCACATAGTGGTTTGTCTTGTCTTGTGAAGAGGTACAAATGGGTGAGTCGTGTATGTCCGATTCTAAGTCGTGTTAGTATTACTTCGTCGCGTCTTGTCCTTAGTTCACCTGACGAGTATGGTTTTATACTGCACTTTACTTCCCTGAGGTTGTTATCTTGTGTGCAGTACCACGTTGCTTCCCATCTATTCAGTATAGTGTGTGTTATTTTTGTTTGTAAGTCTTGTGATGTAAGTAAGTACTGGTCATGTGGTCGGCTAGTTGTAGCAAGTTTTGCCTGTTCGTCTGCTTTTGAAGTCTCTCCAAGGTTCTCATGACCAGGAACCCACACCATTGTTACCATTGTGTGTAAGTCTTTTAGTCTCGATAGTTCTTGTAAAATTTGAACGAGGATCGGGTTGGTGGTGTAGATGTTCTTTAAGGAGAGTAAACAACTTAAGGAGTCTGTACACAGTATTATGTGTGGTATTGTAGTCTGTACGTTGGATAGGCCCAAAAGTATGCCGTGCAGCTCTGCTGTATATACGCTTGCATCTATTGGGAGGCTGATGTTGTATATACTTTCTCCTAAAACAGCAGCTGCACCCACGCCATTTGCTGTTTTGGACCCATCCGTGTATATTATTGGAGTATTTCCATTAGTCCTTGTCAACTTGTTAAATGAAGCCCTGTAATAGTTCTGAGATGATGCGTCGGCTTGTTTAAATTTTGTCATATTCAAGTCAATTCTTAGGTTGTTTACTCTCCAAGGTGGGATTGAGAGGTTTCTGTAAGGATGTGTAGGTGTATTGATCAACGTAGCATTTTCTGTGTTTTCATGGAATCGGATTAGGAGTGGTTTCTGCCTTGGTTGTTCCTATATATATTTGTTCATGTAAGGGAGGGACTAAGTTGTAACCACCACAAAATGAAAAAAAAATCATTTTTTTACCCTATTATTTTTTGCTAGTTTTATATATCATTTGTATTTATATTTAGTTTATATTTTGCCAGAATTATATTTCTATTCTTAATTTTATCATTTATCCACTACTAACATTTCGTATAAAGGCGAAGTTCCATATACACCTACCAATAATAGCTTTCTTGCCGGTCCAGGGATTAAAATAAATAAATAGTACTTTATGCAAATTTTATTACCGTACTCTTGGCTTACTACTTGAAGATTATTAATAAAAAATTGAAATTTTTATTGTATAATTTATGAAAACTGTGTTTAATAACATTAATACCCTCTTTATTTAACGTTTAATCTCTCAGTTTACGACATAATATTCAAAGGCAAATCATCGCTGGCTCGGCCTTAGCTTACATGCAATTAGATTTTTTTTGTTCTACGATTTTAGAAAAAAAAAAGAAAAAAGAAATCTGGAATTATTATTTATTTATGAGCGACCGTAACTAAGGCGACTCCCTCAGAACAAAAAATACATGTATAGTATACATACAAAAATTACATCTAATTAAATCTAATCTCATTTTACACATTTTTGTCCATTTGTTGTTTGGTATATAAATTTCCACACAAATGGAAATTTATATACACATTGGTTAGCAATTCATTGTACATCTATTTATAAGAGAGTACAATATTACAATATACCTGAATATATGAAAAATCAATATTATAATAATGCATAAAATTTATACAAATAATTAAGTTTACAGTATTTTACCAGGTTGCAAGTTAATGGGTTTCACACTCCTTTAGTTTATATTGTCAAATGTAAGATTTAAGTATAGTACGGCTGTATAGTTTTAACATTTTAAGACAAATAAAATACATACGCATATATGCGTGTATATATACATATACCTATATACACACACATGCACACAGCACACACACATCCACATATTTGTTTATTTACATTTATTAAGTATGCAGATATATAAACGTTTTATTCGAGTTAGGTTTTATTTTTGATGGTCCTGTTATAATTTGTTTAGTAGATTGGTCTTGTTTAGGTAGTTCAATATCTCATCGATATATTTGCTTCCATCGCCGAGTAATTCAGTTATTTATTCAGTGTAAGGTAAGTCATAGTTTTGTCGCTGCGAACATTCAGTCAGTATGTGCTTTATAGCAGAGTTGGGCAAAAATTATCTTCGGATAACAGATGACGAATAACCTAGGTTATTCGTTATTTGTCATCTATAATTTTCGGATATCCGTTATCCGTTATTCGAAATTATTACCATTTACGTAAAGTTATCCGTCATCTTTTATCTTAAGATTTCATTTGAAATAATTTTTCATCTTACGGATGAATTTTAATTCGATGGATAAATTTTCATCCGAAAGATGATTTTTATTTTTGGAAGATGTGTAGAAAACCAATTTACTACTTAATCATAATGTATTTATTTATTATTTAAATATAATATAATATGTAATTATTTAAATTATTATTAAATATAATTATGTATTACATTATTATTTAAATGTATAATTAAACTTTCCTGAACCAGGTATATTCTTAAACTTGGCAATGTTTTTTTTTTTTTTTTTTGTGCCGAAATTATCTTTAGAGAAAAACTAAACATTGCCAAGTTTAAGAATATACCTGGTTGAGGAAAGTGATATTTTAGTAACTGGATATAAGTATTTTTATTGTTGTTTTTAAAGGTCAGTTGAAGTGTTTTTACTGTTCTTAGTAAGTAACTATGAGGTCTTTTAAGTAATGAACTTGGACATTTCTTTCTTGTATCATCTCTTGTATTGGCAAATATTTTTGGTTGAATTAATACACCAACTCATACTACTTTTTTGGAGTGTAGAATGGTAAGGCGTTTTTGGGGGGTTTTAGGAAGGGATATTTTTGAGGAAGGGAGTGTTTCTTTCTGGGGGCAGGAACTTGGCCTCTATTTCACATTTATGTCTTTTTGGGGTACATCTTACCAGCAGTGGGCGTTGCCTGAATGGTTGCATATGGTATTTTCGTAACAGATCTTCGTCAATAGATTGCCGGACGCACTTACTATTTAAATATTTCGTTTTAAGGCAATATTTCAAACAATTCTGCATACGTCTGTATTCCAATGGTAATTCTCCACATTCTACATGTAGGCTATTAGAGGGGCTGGATCTGAAGGCTCCCGTTGCAATGCGTAAACCATTATTTTGTATTGAGTCTAGGATTTTGAGATTGCTGGGCTTGACAGATGTGTACGCTACACTTTCATAATCCAGAAGAGACCTGGTACATGCTCGATAAAGTGTCAACATTACACTTCTGTCTGCTCCCCACTTTGTGTTGCATAAGATCATTAAAAGATGTAAAGATTTTTTACATTTATCAACGATATTTTTTAGGTGGGGAACCCAGGTAAGTTTAGAGTCAAAGAGAATCTGGAATTAAAAATAACATCTCATAGGCAGTATTCTTAATTATAACATAATTATCTGCACTCAAAATGATGTAATTTGAATAATAAATGTTTTTAAAAATTAGCAACCAAAATGTAAGCCTACGCTAAATAGAAATCAATATCAGAAATACTATAAATTATAATCATAATGCCAATTATTTACGCATAAAACTAAATGATTATGGAGTAAACTTATTAACTTGGCGAATGATAAAAATGTAAGTAATGCACATCTTGGCTTAATAATTTCTTCGATTAAAAGTTATTTAATTGGGTTTAGAGCTCGCATACACATACGTATGTGTGTGTGTGTGTTTATATATAAAACACATAAGCCTTCAGAGCCGGCGATGAAGAGTTTTATTTGCCTACAAAATAAAGATTTGAAAAGATAATCAGTACACAAGTTACAGACTGATAGTCTCTGGTGACAGTGGGAATGTAAGGTACAATCATATTTAGTCACTGCGAGTATATTAAGTGAATATATTGTAATTAATAGTCTATGTATGTGTCGGAATCTTTTAAGATGGTAATAGAGGTGTAGGTAGTATGATTTTTAGTTTTCCAAATATTCTATCTGCTTTTAGCACTTTCCTCCGAAGGAATGTAACTATTGAGGTTGCTCTCATGGCGGAATTTTTGAAAAATTTCTTCGAATCTTTATCGATCCTACCTAGTAGACACCAAAAATGACCCAAGTTAAAATTTATATACATATACCTATGTATGCATATATAGTTATCTATGTGTCCGTTAACACGACACAGGCCAGAGTTTTTGTTTTTTCGCCACGAAACTTGGTATATAGTATTCCCCCGTCAAACGATTGAACGAGTTCGTTGACCAACAAAATGGGTCCATCTGAAGGGGGGGATTACTCGGGATCCAAAGTAGTTATGTGCCAATAACAGTCGTAATTATTGTTATATTTAATCGAAACTCGGTATTCGTTGTGGTCAACTGAAGAGAAAAATGTGTTGTAAAAATTAACTAAATTGGTTCATTATGGGGGGGGGGGGGGGGTTACCCTGGAGCCAAAGTAGTTATTTGCCAATACCAGTCGTAATTTTTATTATATTTTATTCATCAAGATCAGTAGACGATACATAATACATTTAAAAGAGCAGAACTACTTATGTTTTTATTTTATTTATCTATCTAGGTTATTTTAAGCAAGTTATTCAGGAATGCACTCGACAATATATAATTCTGAGGAAAGTTCTTAGTTATGCAGCGCCTGCGTGACGGACTTTGATGTTGGTATTTGCCTATGAAATGCAAATTGTGAAGTAGTATGCCGTTGAAAAAAAATATTAAAAAGTTTAAAAAATATCTTGATATTCCTAGACAATATTAAGTCTAAAGTTAAGGTAGGAGTAGTTGGCTTCCGATTACCTCAGCCCCGTGGGCCATTTTAATTGACTAACTTCTCCCATGGGCCAATTAGGACCCAGGTGAGTACCAATATTAAATCCCATAACTTCCATCCAGTAACCCCGCCTATTGCCCCGTCTATCCTCTCTATTTGATTTTAGGATTTAGCAGCCACGAATAAAACTGTTGTAGCATCGTTATCACAGTTACCCAATGTATTAACTATGAATCTACTGGGGAACGCCATTATTGTATATTACATTATGGGTCCTATAGTGTAGATTCTAGTTATGACGATTTTCTAAATGGCGATAAAAAGTTACCTTTGGCGCAAATGTAGTTTATGACTAAGCAATGAATATTAAAAGTGGAGACATCTTGTGAAATTTAAATTCAATATGTCCAGTAGAAAATTGAAATTACTTCATCCAACAAAAGTTTCTTGATAAAATCGCACAAAAATGTGCTTAAGGGCAGTTCCTATGTTTTTAAGCCAAGCAAGTTAATTTTTCATGATAAAAATACCTGTGCATGAAGTGCTTCCTATAAAATTCTATTGGATGACTTAATTTCAAATGTTAGCCGTTATTTGTAATTTAAAAGTTCGTCACGCAGAAGCTGCATAACTAAGATCTTTCCTCAGAATTGGGTAGTGTCGTGTGCATTCCTGAATAATTTGCTTAAAATAACCAAGGTAGATAAATAAAATAAAAGCATAAATAGTTCTGCTCTTTTGAATTTATTATGAGCACCTGTTTCAATTATTACTTTTGTAATTAATTTCCTTCCAGAGTTTTGTGTTTATGGGGTACTGCACTACGCAATAAATATACAAAGCTTCACATTTTCGTCTAATGATCTTGATGAATGAAATATAATAAAAAGTCCGTCACGCAGGAGCTGCACAACTAAGCACTTTCATCAGAATTTGGGTATGGTAGACTGCTTTCCAGAATAATTTGCTTAAAATATCCTACATAAATAAAATAAAAACATGAATAGTTCTCTTTTAATTTTGTAATGAGTAACTGATCAATTATTAATTTGCTTCCAGAGTTTTGTTTACACATGGTACCTACTAGACTACGTAATAAATACAAAAAACCTCATATTATCGTATTTTGATTTAACGCAGGAACAGGATTCAGTCCCTCTAGTGGTAGAAAGCGCGCCTTGCAGCGGCTTTGTGAACCTACGTCTGGCGGGCTTTTCTATTGAAATATATTACAATGTAAACCCCCCTTTCCGATTGACCGATTCAGCTCATTTTTACAACATTTCTTTCTCATGAGTTACCCACGACGTATACCGCGTTTCGTTACAATTCAGCAGAAATTACGACCGGTATGAGTATATTAGTAATTTGGGTCCAGAGTAAATCCCCCCCCCCTCCTAATGAACCGATTTAGTTTATTTTACAACACATATTTACCCGTACATTACCTCTACAAATATCGAGTTTCATCGAAATATACCAAAAATCACGGCTGGTAGTGGCGAATTGGTAATGTGGGTCCGGAGTAAACCCCCCCCCCCTCCTTAAGAACCGATTTAGTTCATTTTTATATCTTACTTTTCTCTCTATATTACCACTACGAATACCAAGTTTCGTTGAAATATAACAAATATTACGGTTGGCATGGTCAAATTAGTGTTTTGGGTTCGGGGTAAACCCCCCCCCCTTCCGGAGGACCGATTTTGGTGGTTAACGAACTCGTTCAATCTTTTGCTAATTGAATGCTATATACCAAGTTTCGTGACGTAAAAACAAAAACTCTGGCCGCTATCGTGTTATCAGACACACACACACATATATATATATATATACTAGCTGACCCGGCGAACTTCGTACCGCCTAACAGTCGATTCAATAATTTTTTTTAAATATTTATTCTGCTATTCAGGACTCCGGGTCAGCTATCAAGATGTAGACATCTGGCGGGGATAACTAATTAAATGACGATTGATCAGTTTTCGACCGGAGAGGAAAAATGATTAAATTACTAAAATGGCTATTAAAAAATAAGGGTTGATCGTAGAAGGGTGAAAATTGAGGATTGTATGTATTTTTGTATGTTGTATCATAAAAAAATAGAATTTAAAAATTTTGTCTAAAAAATAAAAAAAAAATTTAGGGGTGGACTACCCCTAACATTTAGGGGGATGAAAAATAGATGTTGGCCGATTCTCATAGATACCGGATAAGCACAAAAAATTTCATCAAAATCGGTCAAGCCGTTTCGGAGGAGTATGGCAACGAAAACTGTGACACGAGAATTTTATATATTAGATATATATATATATATATATATATATATATATATATATATATATATGTATATATATATTTATTTATTTATTATATATATATATATATATATATATATATATATATATATATATATATAAATTTTAACGGGGGTCATTTTCGGTGACTACTAGGTAGGATCGGTAACGATTTGAAGAACTTTTTTAAAAATTCCGTCATGAGTGCAACCTAAATAGCTACTTTCCTTCGGAGAAAAGTGCTAAAATTACGACTGGTATTGGCAAATAACTACTTTGGCTCGAGGGTAAACCTCCCCCCCCCCCCCTCCTAATGAACCAATTTAGTTTATTTTTAGAATTCATTTTTCTCTTTAGTTGACCACAACGAATACCGAGTTTCGTTGAAATATAACAAAAATTACGACTGTTATTGGCAAATAACTACTTTGGCTTCGGAGTAACCCCCCCCCCCCCCACTTCCAGATGGACCGATTTTGTTGGTTAACGAACTCGGTCAATCCTTTGATGGGGGAATACTATCGTGGCGAAAAAACAAAAACTCTGGCCTGTATCATGTTAACGGACACATATATATATATACAAATAGATAGATAGATAGATATTGATATATATAAATTTTAACTGGGGTCATTTTTGGTGTCTACTAGGTAGGATCGATAAAGATTCGAAGAAATTTTTCAAAAATTCCGTCATGAGTGCAACCTCAATAGCTACTTTCCTTAGGAGGAAAGAGCTAAAAACTTATGAATTTGCCTATTCTTTTTCTTCGAGCTCTGGTTTCGATGTCCATAATCCCTAGTCAGAATCAAACCCACAGCCCAAGGCAGGGAATTTCCACTCATAACATTCACGGCCATTGGCCATGGAAATTTGAACGTCAAAAAAAAAAAAAAAAAAAAATACTAAAAATAATCTTCCCTTAAAAGCAAAATATCTATATAGCTATCGCCTTCCGATTAGGGACGTGTAAGTCTTGTCTATATATTGACCTCCATCAGAGTCTGTCATATTGTTTGCTATAGTTCTGTTTCATTGAAACTTCCATCAATACGTTCTTTATTAGTAGGGTATTACGTTACGTAGGGTATTACGTTGTTAGGGTTCTTTATTAGTACGTCAATTAGTAGGATGTTACAAAATTCACATGTCGGTATCCCCTGTCTCATTAAGTTCCCATAACGATATGTAAATCTCTTCAAATATCTGCGTTATTGAAACTGACTTGTTATTCAATAAAATGTATTTTTATTACACATATTATAGTCTTCTGGTATTGACCGTGTCACAAACTTCTTTGCCGACGTTTCGCTAGTCATACTGCCAGCTTCCTCAGGCTTAGTCTGAGAATGAGGATGTTCTACTAGTTCTTCTGTATAAATACCTCTCTTTGTATTCATCCGCGGGCGTAGTCTGCTCTTCCATGTCCCTGATTGGTTGGTCCCGGTCTTGCTTGATTCTGGTTGGTGGGTTCCATCTGGATCATTGATTGGTTGACTTTCGTTTTTTCTTTTTTCTCTAGGTTTAATTACCGGATGCCATAATTTGCTGAGCTTGTACCCATCACATCTTCTTTGTTGAAATTTTCCGGGCATCGTACTATTTCTATGGCTTCCCTTATGATCCGTTCTTGATAATTTTCTATTTTCGCCAGAATGCTTACTTGGTCGAACTGGATAGTATGATTAGTGTTCTGCTACCGCCGATTTTTCAATGTTGCCATTCTTAACTGTCTTCATATGTTCTGTTATTCTAGTGCACACCAATCTTCCTGTCTGTCCAATGTATTCTTTTCCGCAGGAGCATGGGATACTGTAGACACCTGGTGATTTTAACTGTAAATTATCTTTGGGGTTATTTATTATTTGACTTATCTTGCAGTCAGTGGAGTACACAGTTTTTATGTTATGTTTCTTTAGAAACTTTGTAATCTTCTCTGTAGTACCTTTTACATAGGGAATGATTACTTTTTTCACGTTCGGGTCTTTTTGCATTCCCTTTTCTGTCGACTTTGCATTTCTTTTTGCTTTGGAGGTTTGCCTTTTTATAGTTTCGTCCGTGTACCCGTTTTTTCTTAGAGCTGACTTCAGGTATCTCTCTTCTTTTCTGAGATGGTTTGGTTGGGAAATCCTGATAGCTCTGGTCATGAGGGTAGTGATCAAAGTGTTCTTCTGGGCTGGGTGGTGATGAGAAGCTGCTTCTAGGTATCTGTCTGTGTGAGTCGGTTTTCTTTAAACCGAATGTTCTAGACGGTCTCCAATCTTCTCTACTTTCACATCTAGGAACGGCAATACCCCATCTTCTTCAATTTCCATGGTGAACTTGATGTTGTTGTGAATCTTGTTAATGTGCTCGAAAAAATGTTTTAATGTCTCTTTTCAGTGAGGCCAAATCACGAACGTGTCGTAAACATATCTAAACCAATACCTTGGTTTCCACTCCGCAGTTTCTATAGCTGTCTTTTCAAACTCCTCCCCATGCTAGAGCCTTCAATCTGTTTATAATATTTTCCATTAAACAAGAAGTAAGTAGATTTTAAACAGAGTTGCTCCAATTTCATTTCTTCGTCGTACAAAAACCTCTTCATTAGCTGCAGTGTTTCTTCCAATGGGACCATGGTAAACAAGGTCTTCACATCAAAGCTTACCAACAAATCTTCCTTCGTTATTCTAATAGACTTGACCTTCTCAACGAAGTCTCTTGAATCTTTTATATGATATTCTGTCGTCCCTAAGTGTGGCTTGAGCTTCCTGGCAATATATTGCGCAATACCATATGTCGGCGAGCCAATGGAGTTAACAATTGGCCTTAGTGGAATGTCTTCTTTATGTATCTTTGGCAAACCGTAAATTCTTGGGGCCACTGGGTCGGATAAATTTTAAATTTTTTATTTAAGTTTTAGTATTGGGAATTTTTCTTTAATCGCTGTGCATTCTTTAAATGTTTCAATGATTATATTGTTTATCTCTTTATTCGGGTCGCCATTTAGCGGCACATATGTCATATCATCCAGTAGCTCCTCCATTTTCTTCATGTAATCTTCCTTCTTCATCACAACAGTCGAATTACCCTTATCCGCTGGTAACGCTAAAATATCCTCTCTCTTCCTTAGATCTTTTAGTGCTTTTATTTCGCCTTTAGTTAAATTTGGCTTAGGAGGCTTGGACTTCTTAAAAATTCGTGATACGTCCCCCGGATTTCTTCAGCTACTTTCTCCTCTATGTTTTTTAATGTGGACTCGACGCCGCAAATAATTTTCTCGACTGGTATTCTTCTAGGTGCTACTGCAAAATTAAAACCTTTACTCAAAACGCTGACCAAATCCTTTGGCAGCTCTTCTGTCAAATTCTTAACAGTACTCTCCAATGACCCTGTAACTGTAAACTTCTTCGGCTTTTGTGTCATATTCAACTTTTTAAATTTGTACTTTTGCTTCTCTTTAATTCCATTACCATGTCGGTCGGCTCCAATCCAAGTAATGCGATCAATGTTCTCCCAATCTTCTTTCTTGACTACATAACTTAGTGACATATGTTCTTTAAATAGGATTTTCTCCAATAGAGCCAGTTCTTTTCTTGTGTCACCGATCATGGCTTTAAGAATGATCAAGGAGCATCGGTTGGCAGCATTGTTAATTCGGGTTGATGATGTATTTTTACCAACCTTGGCGCATGTTGGGATAATGCCTTCGTCTCTACATCTCTTCAAAAACGCTAACCTGCATAGCAAACTCGCCTTCTTTCTCCTTCTCTTATCCAACATCTTCACTCTCTGAGCAATATCCTCCCCATAGAGGTACGTCAAATTAACTCGTAGGCTTCCACGGTCCGAGTCATTACAGTCCTCTGGTATTGACCGTGTCACAAACTTCTTTGCCGACGTTTCGCTAGTCATACTGCCAGCTTCCTCAGGGCTTAGTCTGAGAATGAGGATGTTCTTCTAGTTCTTCTGTATAAATACCTCTCTTTGTATTCATCCGCGGGCGTAGTCTGCTCTTCCATGTCCCTGATTGGTTGGTCCCGGTCTTGCTTGATTCTGGTTGGTGGGTTCCATCTGGATCATTGATTGGTTGACTTTCGTTTTTTCTGTTTTCTCTAGGTTTAATTACCGGATGCCATTTTTAAGGGCCTGCGCGCCCATGTGACACACAGGAGCACTGGCCTTTCTTGAAATGACTGAAGTAAGCTCAGTTGGTAGCCGTTGATGGCCTATAACACCTTGTTGCCAGTGCTCGTAAAGTTAACACGTTTATTGCACTCTCCCTGGCACCTGTATGATTTCCCTCTTGTATTCAAGTTGCAATATCATGTATGTTCCATAAGTTTGTCATTTTTTTTTTTTTTTTTTTTTTTTTTTTTTTTTTTATTGATTCTTCTTGTATTGAGCAAATAGTAATTAAATTGAAATGGACTTCGTATCTATTCTTATCCATTACTAATCGCGATGGGATGCGTTACAGAGTTCAGATGTTTAATCGTCAGTTTCAGAATACAATTTTCCATATTCGCATAGCACATTTCCTTCTTTTAGATTTAGATGACTTACGACTTCACAGGCCAGAAAACGCAAGAATTGTAATAATTTACCCTGTAATTTTCAGTTTACCAACAGCAAAAGAAAAATACAAAAAAGTCAACCCTTCTTGGTTGGAAAGGCTTCAAATTTTTCCGTGGAAACCCATTTGACATCAATGTTCGAATTAGTAAGAGGAATAAGGCGAATGCTGAATAAAAATTAGGGAAAGGGGAAAAGACATGTACAAAATTGAAACTTTAGTAACATATAATAGAATGTAGGGCTCCCCAATTTCTGATATTGGATAAACAATGCAGTTACAGATACACTTGAAATTAGTAATATAATATGGAGGCATTTTACAACAACATCAACCAATGGAAACCCGACATATGACTTTATTCAAGAGAGATTTAATGCAGATAACATAACGGGAACTTCCCATTAAATTAATTAACATGACCACCCTGTAAATGATCTGTTTACTTTACTAAACCATACAGAAACCCGATGAAAAACGTTGTTTTTCGTTTTTCCCGTTTTCTAAGAATTGGAAACGGATAGACAAAAACGGGTGGCTCCTCAGTAACGTTGGCTCCGACATCTACATGAAATGCTGTATAGATCTCTTGGGACAATTTCATTGTAGACGAGTGTATGTGTAGTACATGCATTTTCTCGAACGTATATATATTAAAAAAAATACTTTTAGTCAAAACTCCATGATGAAATTTTATGTGTTGATTACTAGTTACAAAAAGAGTATTTTGTACAAAGAGTATGTTGTTCACTCCTTCTTGGGACATACCCAAACAAAAATCGCAAATTTTGAAGAAATTGCGATTTTAGAAGACCTGTAAAACCTGAAGGAGACATCCAAAATGTATAATTTTTTTTCAGTCATGGTGTCCGATATATCATTAAAGTGGGAAAATATTAAATTGTGTAACCGCTCACTCGTCTATTAAAAAAAAATTCTTAAAAATATAAGTTTTTCCCCTTTTTTTACGAGTTTTAAGTTAATTTTAGGCACTTTACTGGATACCTACTTTACTAAACCATACCCAGTTTACAGGTTATCTCTTATCCCGATAGCGAAGACGAATTTCCAGCGAGTTACGTTTGTCGTTTAAATTTGCGGAATTCAAATGAGTTAAATTTAGATATTTTTGGAGAATTTCTTCTTTTTCTCTCTCTCTCTCTCTCTCTCTCTCTCTCTCTCTCTCTCTAAAATAATTTCTTTCCTACTATGTAATATCATGTAATAAAATAGGTTCACAAAAATTATGGGCCTCAGTTGAAAATCCACGTAACATTCGCTTTGAGAATCTAACATTATTTTGTGAAAATGAAAATCCTTTAACCATAAATCGAGAATAAAATAACGTTCTAAGAGATTATGTACGGCTGAATGCGTTCCCCTTGGAGTCTTATCGCTTTTACGAGTTTGTTTATTTGCCTCCAGATAGGGCTTCAAGACGGCAGCCTCGAAGGCATGATAGAGCGAGAGGTTTTATTGAAATCGGGGACGTTTGCAACCGACTAACCTTATCAATATACGATATTCTTATATATCGCCTAGGGGTAGGCAGCCTTCTTATCGCTCGCCCGCCTCTAGGACTATCGAAATCCACGTGTCCGTCTTTTTCCACATTTCGATGCCTCCACTAGGGCATTATTCCCAATATTTTTTTTCCATTAGGAAAACGAAGAGAATAATTATGCTAAACTTAACCATTGTCCAAGAAATAATCTTAGAGGTTTTAAATTTTTAGTATAGAAACTTTGCCGAACAAATATTCTGCTGATTACCTCAGTTGTGAGGCACTGAATAATGTTGCAGTGCAAAAATCGGGATGTTGAAATAACAAATTTATGCAAGTACGGATTTCTCCGAATGAGATTGCCTTATCAAGGTTATCTGACTGTGCTATAAAAGAACAGAAAAAAAAAATAAATAAATAAAAAAAAAATATGAGGAAGCGCAGTAGTGTTGGGATTCATCGAACATCTGTGCTATAACATTCGCTGATAACTGTGAGTGGAACAAATATTGTAATCTCCTTATAGTCCCCGCCCCTCCGAACAGCTGAGTATGGATGTCGAACATTCGGTTATCGAAAAAAAATACAATTCAGTCAATTGACTACTCTTGACGTGCACAGAGCCTTTCTGTGCCAATGTACACTTTCTCTTATTTCTGCAAGCAAAATGCTGCTGTTTAAACAGAGAAATTCTTCGGCATGGCAATCTCTAAAATACAAATACATATCACTTTGTTACAGTTCTTATAACTAAATTACTAATGTAATAAATTCAGGTACATACCTTGTCGAAGTTTCCTTCTTTTCAAAATTCAACATTTTGAGTACAAGGAAAATATGGCCCTACATCAATACATTTAAATGTAAAAGTATTTTTTTGCCGATTGGCAGGAAAACTGACACACTTTTTTTAAAGATAGCATTTTCATTATTATTACGAACAATGTATACGAGAATGTGGTTCTTGGTTCCGGCTGCCCCTTTACAGGTGCCCAATAAGGGCTAAGTATACCTATGGATCGTCCGTGATCCTAACTCCGATCCTGAAACGACGAGATGATAAACTTTTTAGTGATCGTCCCAGTATATAAAAAAAAAGATTTATCTCATAATAAATAAATGAACAATACATTTATTTTATCTTCTTTAGTTTGTTATTCTATTTGAGTATCCGTTTCAGCAGGAATTTCCTTCATGTAACAATGGAAATTAACAGCGAGGAAAGTCGATGTCTTATGATTAATCGGTATTAATTATATTTTTCTAATAAATCCTTGCAATTATTGTAATGCTTTGAACGTTCTATCATGCCATGCCGCCATTGGATGTGTATTTTGTTTTAGAGTAATATTGCTGCTGGGGTAGTGTAGGCTGTAAGTGATGGCCTTCCCTACATAACGGCTTCCGATTTATTTCCCCGACACGTACCGTAGGCAACTACCTCCACATATACCACCGCCATAGCAATTCCTACATATACCCCGGAAGTAGATATCCTGAATAAAAAAGATCTGTATTTTAATTAAGGATAGTTTTATTAAATATCGCATCTCCTTCAAGGCGAATTTTTAAATTAATATTTAAAGCAATTCAATTATTTATATAAATATCTCAACGATTTTCTCATATCTCAACTGACATATTGTTAGAAATGATATCTCGAAGATTAATATAAGGCCTGCAGCCCCCCCCCCCCCCCTGAAATTTTTATTTGATGGTAAAAATGTGTCGTGAAACCCTTAAAAATAAATTAATTAAGCTCACTTACTTCATAAAAAATATTTTATTTTTTCATAAAAAATATTTATTTAATATATATAGCGACAACATAGAGAAAAACTCTGGATCATTCATAGTATTAGACAGTCAAGAATAAGAGGTAATCCTACTTCCACGGCTGTACAAATATTTAGATAATCTTTTATTAACCTTTTATTCTTTTTTTTCTTTTTTATTAACCTTTATTTTCTGACGGAGAAAATGATGTATTGGAAAACCCGTTTCCAGAACGGCAGAATCAAAGTCAGTCAGTTGGTAGTCAAGTGATAGTCAGTTGGTTATAAAATAAACGAAGGTAACAAAAAGTATTAAGAAAAAAAAGGAATAAAATGAAAAATATATATATATATATGTATATATTACATAATATTTTTATATATATATATATATATATATATATATATATATATATATATTTATATATATATATATATATATATATATATATATATATACATATATATATAAAAATATTATATACAATAAAGTAATAAAGAATAAAATGTTTCCATTAAAAATGACATATAGTTATACTTTCGAGTGAATGTGTGTATATTTTAAATATGTTAGAAGTGTTTGAATGTACGGACTACCTTCTGTCAGTAAGTCATGTAAGTCATGAGGAATCGTTAAGTTGCTGCGTTGTCTACAGTCCGTCAGGATATGTTTTACAGTTAATGTTCTGTTGCATAGTCTACACATTGGTCTTTCCTTTCTGTCCAGTAAGTATGAGTGGGTAAGTCGGGTATGGCCTATACGGAGTCTGCATAAAATTACTTCGTCTTGTCGAGTGAATGATTCTATTACCCAGGCTTTGGTCGTGTTCTTAATTTCTCTTAATTTACATTCACTCTTCAGCCAATTTTCTTCCCATTCATACAGTGTGTTAGTGTGTATGGTTTTGTTTAAGTCAGATGTCGTCACTGTGTTTACGTCGGGTCAGGTCGGTTGGTAGCTAGTTTTGCTTGTATGTCCACAGCTGTACTCATTTTTATGTCTTCGTGTCCAGGTAGCCATAGGAGAGTAATATGTTTGTTTATTCTTTGTAGAATGTTTATTTGTGAAAATATGCTTTGGATAATAGGATGTGTACTGTAAATGTTCTGTAAGGACATTAAGGAACTTAAGGAGTCAGTACAAACGGTAATCTTGTCAGTTTCTGCTTCATGAACGTTAGTCAGTGTAAAAGTATTCCTTAGAGTTCGGCAGTATATATGGTCGTCAATTCAGGTAATTTAATTTGATAAATGTTGTCATTCACAATGGCGGCTGCCCCTGTTCCAGAGTCAGTCTTGGATCCGTCAGTATAAGTGTATAATGTCCTCGGGTTTTGTCTCATTATGGCGTTAATAGTATGTTTGTAAAATAGTGTGGAAGTCGGTTCTGTCTTTTTGTATTTTGTTAGCGTAAGGTCAATCCTTAAGTTCCTTAATTTCCATGGTGGTGTGTCTGAAATTTTTTTTTTAAGAATTGAACATTCCCTTAAAATTGAATTCTTTCTATCTTCTAATGATCTCACAGTAAAGGGTTTGCGTTTGGAATTTAATGCTATGTATTTATTAAAATATATATTTTCCAGGAAACTCTGGACACAGGGCGTTCCAAGTCCTTTTGACTTTATAAAAAATGAAGAGCACAACATCGCACGCCTGTACTGCAGTGGGGGTTCTCCTGCCAAGGCGCAAAGGCTATCTGAAGGGCTGGTTCTGAAAGCTCCTGTGACAAGCCTGAGTCCTGTGTTGTGTATAGTGTCGAGTAGTCTCAAGGTTGTAGGACTGGCAGATGAATATGCTATACATCCATAATCCAGAAGAGACCTGGTGTAAGACCGATAGAATGTAAGCATGGTACATTTGTCAGCGCCCCATTTTGTATTACTAAGAATTCTTAACTAATTCAATGACTTTTTGCATTTGGTAAGAAGTCCTTTCAAGTGGGGTAACCATGTTAGTTTTTTGTCTAGTGTCATTCCTAAAAAAGTCAGTAAGTCCGTTTTGTCAATGATTGTCTGATGTAATGTTAAGTGGGCTATTTGGTCTGCTCTTTTTCTAGAGAATATTATATATTTAGTCTTGTCTCTAGAAAATTGAAAACCAGTTACGGAGCACCACTTGTCTAACTCCTGTAGTGTATTCTGTACCTGTTGTTTACCTTTCTTGATGTCCGTGTATGTGGTGTAGATAAGGAGGTCATCGGCATACAGGCAATATGACACTCCTTGAGTAATACATCTAGTAACGGAATTTATTGCGATATTAAAGAGAGTCGTACTCAGCACACCTCCTTGAGGCACTCCATTCTCCTGTAGAAACTCATCTGAAAGAGCAGTACCTATCCTCACTCTGAATGATCTTCGGGAAAGATAGCTCTTCAAGTAAAGCATGATTTGGCCTTGTACGCCCCATTCTAGCAGCTGAGACAGTATTAGTCTCCTCCAGACTCTGTCGTAGGCTTTCTCTAAATCTAATGATACAGCTAGTATGGATTTTTTATTTAGGAAGGCATCTAAAATATCATTTTCCAGCCTAGCAATGTGGTGCATAGTAGAGTACATTGGCCTGAAACCACATTGAAATACGGAGAGAAGGTTATTGTTTTGTAAGAACCAAATGACTCTTTTATTCACCATTTTCTCCAGTATTTTCCCAGAACAATGAGTCATGCTAATGGGCCTGAAACTTGAGGCTAACTTACTATCTTTCCCTTTTTTTAATATAGGAATAACTATAGATTCATTCCAGAAGGGAGGATAGGCACCGCTCTGAAATATGTCGTTAAATATATTTAAAAGGGTCTCAAGGCCTATGTTGGGTAGATTTTTATACATATCATAAGTTAGTCCGTCAGGTCCAGGTGCTGTGAGATGAGTTGTCGACAGTGCATGTTTTAGTTCGTCTAAGGTAAACGGGTCATTCAAAGGATGGTTATGTTGGTTCGTAATCGGAAGGATATTCATTTCTACGTTATTTCTGTATTGTGAAAATTCGTTCGTGTAGTTCTCATTACTGGATATTGTGGCAAAATGTCTGCCTATTAAATTACTTATTTCAGTTTGGTCAGTTACAGTAGTGTTTAAGTTCTTTATTCCCGTTATGGGGGGTCTGTAGGTCTTATGTTGTATCTGTCTTATCTTCGTCCATATTTCTTGTTTTGGTGTGTTTCTGTTCAAGTTTGATACAAAATCTATCCAACATTTCTTTTTACTGTTTCTTATAGTCCATTGAGCCTTCGCCTTTTTCTTTTTATAATTTTGAAGGTTGATATCAGATGGGATTCTAAGAAATAAATTAAGGGCTCTTCTTCGATCTCTAACTGCTGTCTTGCAATCGTCATTCCACCAAGGAACTGGTGTTTTTCTTTATTGGTCTTTAGTCTTAGGTATGGTTGAGTTTGCCGCTTCAAGAATTACAGAGTTAAGTTCTTCAATTGTCCTTGTGTGTGAAGTCATTAGTTCGTTCGTTATGTGGTTTTGGTAGGTGTCCCAGTCGGCTTTTTTCGTGTTATACCGTTTTATTCCCTGGAAAGTAGGCGTAAGTGCATTCCGTTTAATAAAGATGGCAAAATGATCACTTCCATGAGAGTCCTGGCTAACTTCCCATGAAAAACGTGTATACACTGAAGGAGTACACAGGGCTACGTCTATGTTTGTAAGTGTTCCTGTTCTTGGGCAGAGGTGGGTCGGTGAGTCTGTGTTGAGGCATAACAAGTCGTTCTGTTCAAATACATGTTGTAGTAGTACTCCTTTACTATTATTGGCCATTGAATGCCACATTTGGCTATTTGCATTTACGTCCCCCATGAATAATAGAGGAGTTGGTAATTGTGTCAGTAAGTCATTGAGTTCGTGAACGTCTATGGGTTCACTTGGTGGCAGATAAACAGAACAAACAGTTAGACGAAAAGGTAAGTGTACTGAGACTGCTACAGCTTGGATAGTCGTCCTCAGCTGAACAGGTTCGCTGTGGATGTTATCCTCTACAAATATCGCAACTCCGCCACAAGCTCTACCACCCAAGGAGTAGTCTCTCCTATAGAGGGAATAGCCGTGTATGCAGAAGTCCTTACCTTGTTGAAGGTGTGTTTCCTGTAGTGCAATGACTTGTGGTTTGGAATGGCCCAGGAGTAATTTCAGATCTTCGATGTGCCTTGCAATTCCATTAATGTTCCACTGCAGCACAGACATGATGTGAGTTTGTCATAAAAATATAAGACACCAGGTTTCTAAAACAGTTAAAGAAATAAAAAGCATTTATATCTGTATTGCTGGCACCCATATTATCTCTCAGCGAGTCGCTTATCATTTGGAGAGAAACGTTGTTAAGGCAAAGTTGACCTAAAATAAATTTGGACCTTAAAATAGGAAATAGATAAGAAGTTGTGACAATTTTAAAATAGTACTGGTCAAGTTCCAATTTCAGAAAAATGATAAAGCTGAGGATGAGGTAAAATGTTTCACGAACACAAAGAAGGATACTGCAATACGAGGACTGTGTTTTATATCTTATGCATAAGACAGGAACTGTCGAATTGAAGACAACTAATAAAATTAGAAGATAGAAAGACTCAAAGATAAGTAATTCGAAAAGTATAGCTGTATGAATCATATTTGCAGGAAAACAAATAAATTCATAAAACACCAAATTAAGTAAAACGAATATTACAAAGAACATTAAAATAGCTAAAATGGTCATGTTTTACCGTTTTTTAGTTCTATCATTGTCCTGTAGTTTGTTAGTTGGTGTTTTTGTTCGATTCCGCCGTCCCTGAGGTAGTTTCTCTGTTTCTTCCTTAAGACCTTCGCTTTGACGAGTAGGTGTTTCCGGAACTTCTTTAAGGCCAGATTTCTGAGAAGATGCGACTATTCCGCTAAACCGTTTGGTTGTACTATCTTCCGGTGTCGTGGAGTTTTCATTCGCTTTTGGAGACTCAGGAATACAGCGATTCCGTATCAATAGATTTTCTAAAATTTCAATCCGTTTTCTAAATAGTTCGACTAAAGTAGTGAGTTTATCTTCTGAATTTGGATCGTTTTTCATCGCTTTCTTGGCATATGTCTCTGTTGTTCGTGTTCTGTTAATCTGTCTCTTGGCTTCGTTGTAGCTAAGACCTTTGGTTACCATCAGTTTCTTCACCTCGAACTCATTAGCGTAGACGGAACAGAATTTTGTAGTTGTGCGATGATTCCCACCACACAGACAACATTTAATCGTTGAACACTCATTATCATGCTGAGGTTGGGCACATTTTCTGCAAATCTGTTCCCTTTCACAAGCAGTCCGGTGATGTCCAAGGGATCCACACCTATAACAGACGAGAGGCGGTGGAATGTACACACGAACATTAACAGATATATACCCAATGAACAGCTTGTCAGGAAGTTGCGGCGTGTCAAAAGTTGCTCCGAATAATGCCGATTTTTTGGCTGGATTTCCAAGACGTCTAATGGTGATAACATTCTGCGATGTTAATTATTGAAGAATGTCATCTTCTTTGAAATCTCGAAGGTCGGAACAGTAAAAAACTCCTCGTGATTGATTGAGGGTTTTATGAGGCTGGACAGATATTTTCATCCTATTGAATGTGGATTGTTCTAATAATTTTTTGGTTACATTACTATTCGGCGAGTCAAGAAACAGTAAACCTGTTCTCTTTATTTTCTTAACCTGTATATTTTTTGAAAAGGAACAGATCCAGCGATGACTATCGAAAGGATTGACATCGTTGAATGTGGTTGTCTGTTCTTGGATTGCCACTATCATATATCGAGGAATAGTTGATCTTACCTCGATCTCTTCCAATGTCTTTGCCTGGTCTTTTCCTTTTACAGGATCCTTCTCCATCCTTTCATTCCACTTTTCCGTAGGAGTTTTCATTGCTTTTCCTAATCTTTCCAGGGATATTCACAATTTATTGAAGAATAGAATTCTGAGACTTTTCTCCGTAAATTGTAAACAAATGTTCTGACATTAATTAATTACATATATTAGCCTACCGGTTTCGGAAACATGATTCCACCACGTGATGGAAACATGATTCCACCACATGATGGAAACATGATTCCACCACATGATGGAAACATGATTCCACCACATGATGGAAACATGATTCCACCACATGATGGAAACATGATTCCACCACATGATGGAAACATGATTCCACCACATGATGGAAACATGATTCCACCACATGATGGAAACATGATTCCAGCCACTCTGGCAGTCCGCACTTGGAGATAGTTGGTTCCCTGCATAGTCGGATAGTTTGAATTGGTTTTCTACATGTGTGTTTAGAACAATTTCAATTGAGTCGTTTTATTTTGTTTTCATATAAAATAAAAAAATAAAAAAACGACGATGTAAATTAGAAAATAGAATCTCTTAATTTATTTCCTTCCCAACAATAGAACTAAATCTTCCTAAAACACTCCAACTGAAGTGTTCATATCGAATTTTATTCCCGAACCTTCTTATTTGGACTTCGAATGATCCAAATTGCTGCTACATTCAATGCATATGCCGTTTTTGTAGTATTTACGAAAATATAACAGTGTACGCGGTGCGATTTCTTCTTCAGCGATAATCGCAAAAAGCACTCAAGGTAGAAGGTGCCACTTGTTAACAAACATGATCATTCGTTTTGCACAAGCGTTTTTGTAACAAATTTTAGCAAAAGCATACTATTTTTTTAGACAGGACAGTGCGAACTATGTGTATATATATATATATATATATATATATATATATATATATATATATATATATATATATATAAAAACGTTACGTATTGGAACAATTATTAGTTGTATAAAGTAATAATACAAAGAAATTCAGTAACTTAACACTATAAAACAACAATAGTCTAAACTAATGATCAGTCAGTAGGAAATCGTTGTCCGAGGATATTAAACATTGTGAATATAGTCGGAGCAGTAAAACTATATTTTTTATTTATTTATGTAGGATTTTTTTTTTTTTAATGAATGAATATATATTTATTTACAGGTATATTACAATCTACATTTTACATTGTATTGTGTAATGTGATGACAGGATTAGCAAGGTCTCGGGTACAGCAGGTTGTCAGCCGAATACCTTAGGGTTCATACTGATGACCTGATACAATATTTTAAAATAAAAATCTCCGAGGAATGTAATGTTTTCTGTACTTATTTTTATTTAATCGGTAAAAATGTGTCATAAAAACTTTAAAAATAAATAAAATAACATCACATATTTCAGAAATAATATTTTTTGTGTGTGCGTAATAGCGTTTTAGTTGGCTAACTATTCCAAGTTGTGGATTTTTAGTAATCCATACCCCCCCTTCCATGTTCCCAGCCCCCCTGGTTTTAGTTGACTAACTATTCCAAGTTGTGGATTTTTAGTAATCCATACCCCCCCTCCCATGTTCCCAGCCCCCCTCGTTTTAGTTGACTAACTATTCCAAGCTGTGGATTTTTAGTAATCCATACCCCCCCCCTCCCATGTTCCCAGCCCCCCTCGTTTTAGTTGGCTAACTATTCCAAGTTGTAGATTTTTATTAATCCATACCCCCCCCCATGTTCCCAGCCCCCCTTGTTTTAGTTGGCTAACTATTCCAAGTTCTAGATTTTTAGTAATCCATACCCCCCCCCCATCTTCCCATCCCCCCTCGTTTTAGTTGGCTAACTATTCCAAGTTGTAGATTTTTAGTAATCCATACCCCCCCCCCCATGTTCCCAGCCCCCCTTGTTTTAGTTGTCTAACTATTCCAAGTTGTAGATTTTTAGTAATCCATACCCCCCCCCCCCCTGTTCCCAGCCCCCCTCGTTTTAGTTGGCTAACTATTCCAAGTTCTAGATTTTTATTAATCCATACCCCCCATGTTCCCAGCCCCCTCGTTTTAGTTGGCTAACTATTCTAAGTTCTAGATTTTTAGTAATCCATACCCCCCCCCCATGATCCCAGCCCCCCCTCGTTTTCCCCCCTATATTCGCCCATGGTTCAACGGAGAATTTACTAAGGTCGATAAGTATTTGTCGCTACATTAGCCGATGTAACATTTTTTTGTGTTATTGTTTTTCAATCGTCATGTTAATGTGGAAAATCTACGATTTCAAATGTCTTTTATATCCATAAGAGGATGAAAGCACACAAATATTGGATACAAATATTTTACATTCTCCTATGAGCCTTCTTGGCTACGTTAGCTCTGTTTCCTAAAAGTAGAACTTCCCCAGAGCGATGTGAAAGAGTATATTCTGGAATTTTCCCATGGCTATCTTATCAGTGGGACTCAATGTCGGCGCTTTGTCTGGACTGGACGGTGGTCTATCTTCCGTAGAATCCATTCAGCAGACGTCTCTACTCTGGGCTTCATTCATCTCTTTCTACCATTCAGGGTTTTATCTTCTTCTCCTACCTTTACAACTTCTACTACTCTCATCTTGCCGAGGACTTTTTCACGGAATGAGTACTCAACAAGAAGAAAACTTGGATCCTAAGGCATCTTTATTTGAAGAAATTTCTGTAATGTATTTCCTTCCATAGCCCTTACGTTTTCGCATTAATATACTTGCAGGTAGAATTTTCATAGCTTTTCATGCGTAGGAAAAACAATGAAACCATTTTAAATATCTTTAAGTGCTTACGAAAAATTTTAATACAACTATGTTTCCTAAAATATTTTCGATTTGAATATTTAGAAACAATAGGCTAGTTGAACTAAGATATTTAAATTTTGGTTGCGCTTGAAGTTAAGGAAGCAATAGAAGTCCTTAAAACGTCAAATAAGTCCTTAAAACGTCAAAGTGTTAGTTCTGTTTTTTTTGTGCGGAGTTTTGTCTATGTTTAGATCATTTTATAATTGTTTGTTATTTAAAAATTTACATAACATTAATTTTAGTAAAACAAGGTAAGAGAATGAGAGACATACTCGTAATAGTGTTTTTCTTGAGAGATATTTGAATAGGAAAGAGTAATTTCCGCATAGGATGCAGCAAGATTCATATTTTAGCGCCTAAAATCATACGAGATATCATTTTATATTTTCACCATTGATCAAATCCTACCAATAAAATTCCTATCACGCCGGAGCTGCTTAACATAAGCACATTCTTCATCGAGTGGGTTAAAATACCCCGAACTCCTGAACACTAAGCTATACAAATACAAAATAAACTTAAATAGTTTCCCTTAGGCGTACCAATCTAGTTTGTTGTAGGAACGCCCATAAGTCTAGGAATAATAATTAATTTCTTGACAGTGATCAATCATAATTTCACCCGGTTATTTGCAGCGTGGGTCCCGGTACCATTAACTGGAACGTTTATTTTAATGATTCCGCGTGAGTGATAAAATTCACGTGGGCATTGGAGGTAGGTAGATAACTAATTATTGATCACGGTGAATATATTTTATGAGGGAGCAGGTCCCACCCTTACCCCTACCGCCTGACGATTTAATTCCTTATAATTAAATAACTCATAAGTAGAATTTCTTCTAAAGAATCACTTGCAGTTGCAACTTACTAGTTACGTTGATAAAGATGCATTTTAAACACAATTATCCTTTTTTTAGTTTATAGTCCATTTTTTGCGTGTTCTTCACGCAAATCGCGTTTTTTTCCCCCCTGCTTGATCGACTTTTAGCGCGGTTCCTCCCTCCCCCATAGGGAGGAACCCCGCTTATAAGGTTGATACAATGAAACAATCCGAAAGTGCCGACTAGAAAATTTCGCGTTTCAGAACCCCTAGAGACCGAAAATAACGGTGGTTCAAATTTGTATATATATATATATATATATATATATATATATATATATATATATATATATATACACTTGATGTTATTTTTCGTCGCTGGGATTTTTAGATGGAACGGCATTTTTCTCCAGCGGTGGTACTCCTCCTCACTTCTTCCCGGAATATTTCGATGGATTCATCTCCATCTTCTTCGACCGCCGATACTGTGGCTAGAGGGGAGAATTGGAGCCCAGATCGAGAAAAATGTCCTTCCCTTGGCTACCACCGAGGAAGAAACAAGTACCTGGCTGAAGAAGATGGAGATGAATCCATCGAAATATTCCGGGAAGAAGTGAGGAGGAGTACCACCGCTGGAGAAAAATGCCGTTCCATCTAAAAATATATATATATATATATATATATATATATATATATGTGTATATATTTATATATATATATATCCATATATTTGTCTGTTCGCTCATTTCTGGCTTCCCTAATGGTCCGATTGTGATGAAATTTCGTAAAAAAATCCGTCGTCCAATTTGAAAGGTCAAGTTCGTCAACCAGCAAAATCCGCCTTCTGGAAGATGGCGTTTGGGGCGAAAATCGCGCAAAAAAAATCGAAACGCTTACGTTTTTGAGTTCATAAGCTTCTAAGTACTCGTTTTATATGATTCCTGGGCTAGGAAAACGAATGAAACCATTTTCAAGGCGATAGCTTTAACCGTTTTCGAGAAAATTGGAAACATATTTTTTGAATACCGTTTTTGGTTTGGGTACTTAGAATCATGGGATTCAGTTGAAACATTTTCTGCATGTTCTACTTTCATCAAAACTAATATGTTGAAATTTTGGTTACGTTTGGGGTTAAGGAAGGGTTAGAATAAAATATTTTATTAACAGACAAAAAAAGTTTTAGTAACTTTGTTTACTTTCCTTAATATCTCGAATAAGGTGGAGAATCTTGGTAAGCGGAAGAATACCATTTGAAAGCTTATTAAATGCTCTAAAAAAAAGGTTCTAATGAAAGTTTTGATTAGGCGATGTCAATCGGAGAAATAAGAGCTTAAAACTTTAAAGTAATTGATTTCGCTTATTCGAACTGTTCTTTTTGTCTGTTTTTTATTCCTTGTTATTTTTTAATTGCTTATTGTTGGATAATGTATTTGAAAATAAAACAGGTTAAGAAAAATAAGAAAAATAATTTAATGTTAGAGATATGGATTTCCAAGATATAGCTTTTCAACTGCCTAGCGTCCTTCCTAGGGAGGGTTCTTTGTCTTTGATTTTCGTACTTAGAATTATGGGATACAGTTGAAACATTTTCTGCATGTTCGAGTTTCATCAACACTAATATGTTGAAATTTTTGTTACGTTTAGAGTAAAGGAAGGGTTAGAATAAAATATTTTATTAACAGACAAAAAAAGTTTTGGTAACTTTGTATAATTTCGTTAGTATCTCGAAAACCGTTGACAATCTTGTGAAGCGGAAGATTACCATTCGGAAGCTTACTAAATGCTCTACAAAAAAGGTTCTGAAGAAAGTTTTAATTAGGCGATGTCAATCGGAGAAAAAAGTGCTTATTGCTTTAAATTAATTGATTTCGTTTATTCCTATGGTTCTTTTTGTGTGTTTTATTTCTTGTTATTTTTTAATTGCTTATAGTTGGATAATGTATTTGACAATAAAACTGGTTAAGTAAAATAACAAAAACAATTTATTGTTAGAAATATAGCTTTCCAAGACCTTGTCACTAGCGGGTCCGTTTCTAGTTTAGTCGACCCTTCCAGGTAGGATTATAAATCATGACCTTTCAAGACTTTACTACTCACAGGAATGGCGTTAGTGACCTTAAGGGTTGACACGCCATTATAATAATTAATTAAAAAAAAGACTGGTGGAACCAAAATAATAACTGCTTCTATTTTAATCTTTCCAAATTAGACTAGGGATATGAACGGAACCGCGCTAAGATGATGCAGTTCCTGCAAGACGGACTTTTTTTTAGATAATCACGATCTAAAACTAGTTTCGTTGTAACATAACAAACATTTGGGTCCGAAGTAAGCACCCCCCCCCCTCCTAATGGGTATGGCCAGTTTGTGTGTATTTATGTACATACTCGTACACACACACACACACACACACATATATATATATATATATATATACGTACATGTGGAAACATTTTTTAAAACTTCCTTCATTGGTGCAACCTCATTAACTTCATTTCTTCGGAAAGTGCAAAAAAACACACTGCGATGGAGTCGAGTGCAGTACTGCTAGAAACACAGCCACCCATAAATACACATCATAAATTCAGAAAGATTGATGCTTTGCAGTTGTTTTACTATAGTTATTTTGATGAATTACTTTTCTAACTTCATTAATTTATGACTGGTGACAATCTGTTTCCTATGGAGTAGGTACTTTTTACAGAACATAGATATACTACTTTTTTTTATTAATTTAGGATTTTAATAAGTCGAATCCTTCATTGATCCTTCCCGCTGTCATATTTGTAACATTTCCGGCTATTGGCCCTACAAAGGTCCAGCTATTGTTGATTGATGGCTATCGACAGGTGGATTTGGCTGGGGTAGGGACCGTCCTCCCCTCCACTCCTACCCAGCTCAGTAGCGCGCAAGCTCTCGGCGTCGGAGGTTCGTGTCTTTGTGTTTCCACTCATTCCACGCATCGCCGCGGTCACAGCACCACGCTCTTCATACTCCAACCACAGTGTGAGTCTCTACAGATAAACTTTAAACACCTTCGTTACTTCAATTGGCCCCTTCAATATACTCCAATATTTCTTAATGAATCAATAATATTTATTTGTTTTTCTATTCCAAATTGTATATCTAGAATTTGTGTCACTTCAAAGCATAGATTTTACAAGCAATACTTAAACCCTTCAATTATTACCACTATTTCCTTCCTTCAAGACGTCAAATATTTGCATTAAGAGAGTTATTCGATGTCATTGTGAATATAACTAGTTTGTATAAATATTTTCTTAGCTGATATTACCTTCAAACATAAAATATATTTAGTAAATCCTTGACATATATGTTTCTTGACAGTCTTAAATGTTTGATTTGGTGATGCATCTTAACAGTGCTTAAGAATTTAGTAATGGAGATTTACTTCATATCATCGGACTGTTTATAAATTTGTTTGCATCTACTGTGTACTGTGTTCTGTGTGAGGAAAGCTTTTCCAACTAGTTTAGTTTCATATTTTAGGTCAAGATTCTGGTAAATATACATTATATAGACACAACTTTGGGAATCGATGCAAAATGAAAACAAAGAAAAGAAGTGTTTCGGCATATATCTCGTTTTCCTTCGTTTCCGAGAAAACGCAAAAAAACTAAAACACAATTGTGAAAAGGCATTCTTTCATAATGCCTATATAAAAATCATTAAAAATATATATGCTTTATCTTCCACTTTCATTGTTAAATTGTTACCACTATTTCCCTCCTTCAGGGCACCAAATATTTTCATTAAGAGAGTTATTAGATGTCATTGTAAATTTAACTTGTTTGTATAAATATTTTCTTAGCTGATATTACCTTCAATCATAAAATATGTTTGTAAATCCTTGACATATATGCTTCTTGACAGTCTTAAATGCTTGATATGGTGATGAATCTTATCAGTATAAACTCACTCCTTATTTATAAATCGTCAGCAGGTATTAATTGATAGAAGGAGAATACTTTTTTAAGTCCTCGTGAGAGTTCCAAATTGCAAAATGCTTTTTAAATAAATACAATTTTAATTGGATTCTTTATAAATTAGAGGAGCTTAGAAAAACAACTGAAGTTTTTAATTCTCCTTCTTAACGTAATTTCGAATCCTAAAATTCGCATGTATTGGAAGTAAAACAATTGTTATGTTTTGAAAAGCGGTTGGTTTCCCACGTGTGTCAGAATCGTATAAAGACATTCAATTACCATGGTAGCCATGGAAATATTGCATTTCACGATGGATATATTGCTTAAATGGCGTTCAATCCCATAAAGTGGTCCTTTAACAAATTCAATTATTCCATATTTACATTTCATTTATAGAATTAATTACCTAGCAGACTATTTGTACGTGTTAGTGTGCCGTAACTGGAAAATATTCGCTGGAATAAATGTTTACTCCTTCTTTCCTCCTATCAAATATAATTTGATAGCAGGAAACATTTGCGAAAGTAAAATGCTCCAAAAACTTATGAAATAACAAGAACATTTTCAAGGAAGGAATGGACTACAAATACAATATTGAACCCCGCGTATAAATTCCCCTATTGACACAATTCAGTGACGTAATTTGAACTAATTCCTTCTTATGCTGAGCTATTCATTTTGGTCATGACAGATGTCTTTTGCTTGCAATGATCGTTTCTTACTCAATATATTTGCATGTTGCCATTTCAGTCTCATAAACCCCTTATTTGTTCGTATTTGTATGATGCAGCAACCTTGTCTTCATTCCATAACCACGGTATTCCCTTCAACGGTATGAAATAGATTGTAGTTGAGGCATTTTCATATGATATTATATGGTTGGTAAGATACAATGAATTTTATTTTTTCAAATGTAATAAAAAAAATCGTATACTATTCTGCAACAATGTGATTACGTCACATTCGAAGGTTGTGATTTCTTCCATTTCTGATTTATTCCTACATTTTTTTTCATCACGGATCGACATCTAGGCCATTGGATCTGTAGGTGTCCCTGGAGTGAAAAGACTCTACATGCTACAGGCGGGACTCGAACCCGCATCTGCGGCCAATAGATTCGGGGTCGTGGGAGACCTAAAAATATGTTTTCATAAAACAAAATAATTAAAATACCTTATTAATATAAATAATATGGTAGAGCTTTATAACAAGGTGGTAAGTTTTCAGCCAAATGACCGTGGAATGGATACGAATACATTTTTTTTTTTTTTTAATTGCACTCAAACGATATGAGTACAATTTTCTTCTTTTGGGTCATTCCATATCAAGTAATCCACAGTTTTTCCCCTCATATTTTTTTATTTTTTTTTAAATTTGGCTCATCAATAGTACCCCATACGACAATGAAAAATCCAAATTTTTAGAAATTTATCTTTATTAGTTTTCTAGTTATGAATGTTTAAGTTTTTAAAAAAAAACACATTTTAGGACCGACAGTTGATCATAAAATGTACCATAACTCCCAAACGAAATGAGCTAGAGAGGTGTAGTAAAAACCATTCGTTAGTGTATTAAATGGTGTTGAAAATTATATATATCATGACTTATTTATGAAAATTGAAATTTTAGGGTAATTTTCAAAACCCCTCCCCCCAAAAAGAAATGTCTTGCTGGAAAAAATTAACTGACACCAAATAAAGCTGTAAGTTCAACATACTTTAAAATATTTACTTTTCTTCTGAGGAAAGTACTAAAACACAAAACCAAAAAAAACTTTAAATTCTTAATAAAAATAAATGTTCAATTCTTAAATCATTTTAAATTTAACTCGGGACGCATACATAATTATAAAATAACAAATTTCTTCTTATAATAATTCTAAATAATCAATTTACAAACTGTTCAAACATTTTTCCCCTTGCAGCAATTCAGGCATCACAACGCACGTTGACAGACTGGATGGCATTTGTGCGTTGCTCTGCTGTAATCTGTTCCCAGGCCTATCTGATGCGACGGATGAGGTGCTCCCTTGTGTCAATGGGCTCTCTGTAGACCAAAACAGAGGAATGCGTCGAAAGACTCTGCGTTAGGTCGAGGGGCAAAAGAATGTGGACCTAATAATTCATTATTGCACACAAAATCAGAGGCATATTCACTCCTATATTTGGCGGGGGGGGGGGGGTTAAAGAAAATGGGGTTTGATACATGTACTTAAAATAAAATCTTCCTTTTAATAGACGTATTTTTCATAATTTCTTTTGTTTTTTTTGCGTTTTTCTGGGACACTAAGCCAAAACGAGATGTATGCCATAGGACTTTTTTTCTTTGTTTTTTTTTTTCGTCTTATGTCTATATTAGATGGATTTCATTTCATTTTCTGAAAATTTTTAATTTTTGACATAACAACGAGATAACAAGCTACCTTTGATTAAGTTATTAATCAAAATAAATGTGATCCCATTGAGATCCCAACTTGAAATTTACACAAAACTGAGATAAAATATCAAAGAAAAATTACAATTTTTTTGAAAATTTTTAAACATACGTTTTAAGAGAAATTTAAATTTTAAAGTTTTGAAAATCACCCTAAAATTTCAATTTTCATGAATATGTCATGATATATATCATTTTAAACAACATTTAATACACTAACAAATGCTTTTTACCGCACCTCTCTAGCTCATTTCGTTTGGGAGTTATGGTACATTTTATGATCAAATGTCTGTCCTAAAATGGGATTTTTTTAAAAAAAACTTAAACATTCATAACTCGAAAACTAATAAAGATAAATTTCTAAAAATTTGGATTTTTCATTGTCGTATGGGAGTACTATTGATGAGCCAAATTTAAAAAAAAAATCAAAAAATATGAGGGAAATTTTTTCATTGTTTTTGGATCACTTGATATGGAATGACCCTTTTACACTTGCTCAAAAACAGGAAACAAAAATTGCGGCCGATACGAACAGAATAATCATTTTGTTACAGAGTGGAGAGATTTTGCTTTTTCTGTTTAGTTCTAAATATTAAGTAACGAATTTTATATTATGATAACGATACTCAAGAGAATAACAAAAATACAAATAAATACGAAAATGGTGGTCTTAAGTTATGCTGTGCCGGCCTTTTAAGCCTTGGCTTGTTTCCTGTATTTCTTACTAGAGGACCGCTTGATTTTACTGAATTCTCGTCATAAGAAAAATTAAATTTTACCTATAAGTACTCAGAGGATCAACGGGTACGCGAATTCTCAATTCAATTCCATATAAATATTCCATGTTCTATGTGTTTGACATTTAATACTTGCTTCAAATTAGCCATCTTCAGTCGTATTTGTTTATAAATAATTCGATTTATATCCGGACATATTATAGTGTTTCTGAAATTCCTGTATTTAATGATATTGTGAGTAAGTATCGTGTAAAAACAGGATAGTCTCAATTAGAGTTATTATTACAAATAACAAACAGATTTAATGAGCATAAAAGTAGCAAATATATAGTTCTTGCATGAAAAAATTAATTAATGAAGCATTAAAACATTACATGGTTGTTTTTTCCCACGGTTTGTTCAATATGTGCTGGGTATGAGGAATCCAGCGGAAATACTGCAATAATAGATATTCAGGTAGTAGAAGGAAGAGTTCAGCGACCCGAAGAAATCTACTGAAAAGCAGAAGAAAATTCATGAAGCCAAGACTACATTGACTGCCACAGAAGTACTAATAGCATCGACATTAAATAGTTTATGCACAGATTGTAGGCATTATCAGAGTACCATGTAATGCATATAGGAAGCAAATTATATGAATTAATGGTAGAATTTTACAGTTGTGCCGGAATTATGTTGTCACAGCGTTGATGACTGCCAGAAGCGTCGATGAGCAATTTATAATGTTATTAAGAAGTAATTTAGTGTTTATCTAAAAAGATGCAAATAATTAGCCCTTGAGGAGATAAGAAGTCAGGGAATAGTTGGGATTTGACTATTGACGAGAATCAGATATTCGAAAAAATAAATACTCTGAACGTTTCAGGATTCTCTTTGGCAGCCTTCTTCAGCAATGAATGCCTAGGGGATGGAGAAAGACCAAAGATACCAATTAAGTGACCATGGTAAAATATTGTATCAATATAATCTCCTAACTGCTATCTTTGATCTTCATCCGCTGTATACACAACTCCACGACTGCACACTTCTGACTTCTGACTGAAGAAAGAAATAATTTATGGACCTACGTGGCCAAACGGATAGGACATTTTGGATAATAAATCTTTACAAAAAAGTTCCAAACAAATTTATGTTAAAATGGCACACTGGATAAATCATTATAGTAGAAAAAAAAATATTTTGATCTCTTTTATTAAGAAGATTTTTTTTGTTATAATTAAACTGTTTCATGTAAATGTAATGTCCAAAATGTGAAAAATGTGGCAATATATGTCATTAGCCATTTCAATAATTGTATAGATAAATAATATAGACTTCATTACTGACCAAAGCATTTAGAGATATTTGTGTTCTAACTATATATATGATAGCATTATTATTGCACTTCTAAATAACAACGTTTTCCTTCATATAATTTCAACTGATGACAAATCTATTTCAAAGGAAGTTACAGTGTGTCCGCATGTTATCATTATTTTAGAAAGTATTATATATATATATATATATATATATATATATATATATATATATATATATATATATATATATTATTCTTGTAGATGACCCAAAATATATCTTAATACGTTATGTTCTTTGAGGCTTAGGGTAGACCCTAAACCTCAAAGAACATAACGTATTAAGATATATATATATATATTATTTTTTTCAATATTTTTCCTCCTTTAATAACATTGAAAAAAAAATCCTCTCGGGATGTATAGCTTGCTTTTCAAAAATCAGAGATTATATATTACGTTTTCTTGGCCATCTACCAGATGAGGTGACAGAACCTCACATATAACCTTGAAACAACCTTTCGAAGAATTCGGCCGTCCCTCTCCCATGAATAAATGTCTCATAATTTAGGATAATTTATTCTAAGACGTTCTTATCCGACTTTGACGTTTCTTGTTCTTTTCTTAGTCCATTAATATAATTCCTTTTTTACAAATATATAACTTCATTAAGGTTTAATTTATTACTGCTCGGAATTTCGGAGTTGCTCTTCGATGTGCAATAATTACCTCGAAGAACATATTAAATACATTGCACTCACATATAAGCATATACACTTTAGCTGGTATTTGATTCTTGCCATGCGGCTCTAGAAAGATATTGTGTGCTACCATCTGGCTGCCTGATTATCCACTTTGCAGGTACTCTGTAAGCCTTAAGTGACGGCTACCGACTCTAATTCCGAGTTCCAAATGACGACACTAGAAAATTACATATATATGAATTTAAGATGTATAATCACGATAATAATGCTCTATCTATCTCATTAATATAATGAAAAAAAAAGGCAAATTTCAAATTTAATATACATATTGCCCTGTTGCATTAACGACCGGACTAGGGAAAATATGTACTGCACTTAATGTCAAAAGTGTTTAGATAGTTTACATGTGTTGGAATAGGAATACACGACAGGATAATTATCTCTTGGGTTGTTACGTTGGTTATTTGTCATGTGGTACGGTTGCTTATAAAAAGATCGGCAATGTTTGCTTGAGAATGTAGTAATACAGTTTTACCCCATAACATCGAATTGGTTGGGAGAATTTTAGTTGACTGTTTATAAATTTGTCTGCATCTACTGTGTACTGTGTTCTGTGTAAGGACAGCTTTTCCATCTAGTTTGGTTTCATATTTTAGGTCCAGATTCTGGAAAATATACATTATTGACGAATCTTCAGGAATGGATGCAAAATGAAAACAAAGTATAAATTGTTTTGGCTTATATCCGGTTTTTGCTTCGTTTCCGAGAAAAACGCAAAAAAAATAAAACGCAATTGTGAAAAGCCATTCTATCATAATACCTATATAAAAATCATTAAAATTATATACTTCATCAGAATACCCCTGCTACGCACCCCCCCCCCCCAAAATCGCACATTGAAAGACTGGATGGGATTGTGCATTGCTCTGCTGTAATCTGTTCCCAGCCTAATCTGATGTGATAATGTGCTCTCTGAGGCCAATGGGTACCTGTTGGCCAAGTCATTAATGTGTCCCCATGTGAAGAAATCCAAGGACGTGAGGTCTGAAAATCGAGCCGGCCAAGATACCGGCCCACCACGCCTTAATCCAACGTTATTGATAGTTAGTGACCAACCAATTTCGTTATCAATGTATTCTACTGCAACATACCAATAGTTCAATGAATTTGTCATATCGAAATCGTGACATCGACTTTCTAAATGTTGATTTATATTGAATTCTATGAAACTTTTATAACTTACTAGCTGTTACCCGGCGTGCCATGCTACACCTACTTTCTGCATATAGAAAAGCCTAAATAAATTAGAAACCAAATAAGTTTTATTAAAATCTAATAACACGAATCTTTAACTGTTTCGAACCCGTGACCTCCCAACAGTGAGTCCTAGACGAATTTGACCTAACCTATAAAACCCCCCGTATCAAGACATAAATGAATGCCAAGTTTGGTAAAAATCGGTCTTACGGTGTGGATTTTTATTAAAGCAAAACATACAGACAGCAGCTGGTAGACGTTTTTGACCTGGCCTATGACAATCCCCTGATCAAGACCAACCTGTGCGTCCAGTTTGATCAAAATCTGTTAAACGGTTTGGATTTTTATAGGCAACAAACATACAGACAGACAGCTGGTACACGTTTTTGACTTAGCCTACGACACTCCCCGGATCTTGTTTAGAACAGGCCCGCCAGTGATTTTATAATGATATTTAGTAACTGTTACTATGTAATTTGATACCATCGATACAGAAATAAAAACACATGTTTAAATACTATTTAATTTAGTATTGTTTGTGTATTTGCGGTTATAAAAGTATTAAACTATGAATATTTTTGATGTTTACGATTTAAGCAAAGAAGAGCAACGAGCTAGGATTTTCTTTGTCGAAAGAGGAATTCTACCCAAGGAAAGATATTGTAAAAAAGGCCACATTATGATATTTTACGACGAAAGGAAAAAATTGACTATTTAATTTAGTATTGTTTGTGTATTTGCGGTTATAAAAGTATTAAACTATGAATATTTTTGATGTTTACGATTTATAAAATCCTTAAGGACATAGTAGAATTTTGGCCTCCAGATGTACTTGGAGGAGCTGATTAAAAGTATGATAATGTTTTTGGTTATGTGTAAAAAGTTTTTATTAAATAAATCATATGTTCCTTTAACCCATATTTTTTTATTTATCAATAAGTAACTGATACTAGATAAAATCACTGGCGGGCCTGTTCTAAACAAGACCCCACTCCCCAGATTAAGATCTACATGTGTACCGAATTTTGTCAAAATCGGAAGAACGGTGTGGATTTTTATAAGGGACAAGCATACAGACAGACAGTTATAAGACGTTTTTGACTTAGCCTACGACACTCCCCAGATTAAGATCTACATGTGTACCGAGTTTAGTCAAAATCGGACGAACAGTGTGGATTTGTATAAGGTACAAACATACAGACGGACAGCTGGTAGACGTTTTTGACTTAGCTTACAACACTCCCCAGATTAAGATCTACATGTGTACCGAGTTTAGTCAAAATCGGACGAACAGTGTGGATTTGTATAAGGTACAAACATACAGACGGACAGCTGGTAGACGTTTTTGAATTAGCTTACGACACTCCCCAGATTAAGATCTACATGTGTACCGAGTTTAGTCAAAATCGGACGAACGGTATGGATTTGTATAAGGGACAAACATACAGACAGGCAGCTATAAGACATTTTTGACTTAGCCTACGACACTCCCCAGATTAAGATCTACATGTGTATCGATTGTAGTCAAAATCGGACGAACAGTGTGGATTTGTATAAGGGACAAGCATACAGACAGACAGCTAGTAGACTTTTTTGAATTAGCCTACGACACTCCCTAGATTAAGATCTACATGTGTACCGAGTTTAGTCAAAATCGGACGAACGGTGTGGAGACGGTACCGAGTTTATTCAAAATCGGTCAAACGGTGTGGATTTGTATAAGGAACAAACAAACAAACAGACAAACATACAGACACGTGATTTTTATATATATAGATTTAATAATTAATTACAGTAAGATATTTGTACTGCTGCGAACGATGTAATTAAAATAACTTCTGGGAATAATGTTTTGACTTATTGGTTAACGTACGAATATTTAATTGGTGTTCATTACAATTTCAGCAAGTCGAGTAAAATAAAGTTTACAATTAGCCCTAACGTGTGAGATATTTTTCTGCATTTCCCCCGCTTTTGCCTACAAAATAAAATAGTTATAATTTTCTTTCCACATTTTAATTTGGTATAACAAAATGTATTTCTTATAAACTTTTGGTACATATATATATATATATATATATATATATATATATATATATATATATATATATCGTGAGGGTTAAGGCGTGAGCGCTTTGGTACACTCCGTACCAAAGGTCGTGGGTTCGATTCCCACTAGGGGTGGTGGCTTTTCTTTCGAAAAAAATAAAAGGCATCACCCCTATCCTGGCTAGAAAAGGGTGGTAACCTATAGATAACCCGTCCTAATATAGTTATATGTTCACATACTATTATAATTAAAATACTATTATCGATTAAGAAAGATTATAATACTTAATCTAATAATAATAGAGGAAATGAGCAATAAACGAAATAGAAAAAGAAGCTTGGTTGCCTAATATTTTATTTTAATTTGGATACCATCCAGTCTTGTTTCTTAATAAATTTAATATCTTAATCTTTTATGCTCGTATATTCATTTCGTAGAGTTTTGTAGAAAAAAAGTAAACAGCGCTCTAGGACTTAGTGATCTAGTATTTATTTAGTAAGAATTAGGAAATTAAGTTTATGTATGATTTTACCGCCGCAAATAAACGTTCCAAAGTGAGTAAGTTTGTGTTAGTGTTAGTAGTCATTGGGTGTATCTATTGGGTGTACTATGTCCTGAGCGGAGAAAAATTAAGCTTTTTTGTAGTGTCTGTGTTCAAATCCAGGCCTTCGAGTTTATTTTGATAAATGAATTTAAAATGCCCTCCTTGTTAATTAAAATATGAAGATATAAAATGTGTTAACTTTTCTCTTTTTTTAATCTAAGTAATTCATATTTTATTTCCATCAAGTTATAAAGGTCGAAAATACTTCACACTGCCGTAACATTATTCATTTATTTTCTTGTGAGCTTCTCAACTTTAGCGATTAGCTCATGATAAACTCTGAAAAATGTTCCAAGTCCAGTCAAGAGATATAACATTAAAAAAAGTCATTATATTTAATAGATGGAACTTTAATCTCGTGTTCTCCACCACTTAGCCCATAATTATTAGGTTAGTCGTAGTTAAATTTCATCTACAAGTATTTACTAATCCTGTTTTGAAGATTTTATTTTATAAGTGAAATTTTCATCCTTGGTTAGTTGTAAATTTCTTTGTGTCAAATAGAAATTGTTGGAGAACTAAAATGTAAAAATAAAAAAACAAAACTAAATCCAGTGTTTTAAGAGACGGTCATTAGAGTTTTCAACAGTATTAAAAACTCAAAAAAAGCTTTTCATGCATAATTTATTATTTATTTTATCACAATAACAATAATACACATTTTTGATCTAAAAATAGTATTTAATATATTATTATTTTAATGATTAACATTTTCTTATAACATTCTATATTTCCCTGACACCACCAATGGGCTTCTTTTCAAAACTTTCACATCTTGCCACAATGTGGTGTTTGTTTTTATTTTTTATGGAAATGGGATATGATTTTCCAATCAAAATTAAGATTTATACCTTTGAATAGGGGTCCAATGATGGCTAGAAACGCGTCAGGGTAATAAAAGAATTTTATGAGACATAGTTATGAACTTATTTGACCTTTATGAAGAAGAAGATACCCGTTGGTATAGATCATTTTTCTATCATACATATGTGTGGGAGAAGTTAGAACATTATGATTTTATTATTTCTAATATACATTATTCTTCTTTTTAAAAATATTATGTATTTTATTAACGCTTCTTATAAAATTATGGTATTAGCTAATGACGCGGAGCATCATCATCGCCCAATAAATAATAAAATTATAATTCTCTTTTTCTTATTGTTAGTAATGATAGATTATTGATGCTCTGATTTGTGCCTGTTTTACCACAGTAGCTGTTTAACTCTGTTTTTGGCTGAATTTAGGCTCTGTCGGCTGAGAGTTTATGACCATGAGTGGTGGAATGTGGCCTGACGCTGAGTCATAGATGACGGCCAGGGTCGTGTTGCTTTATGTATATGACGCAACCCGCCCACCACTTGATCCTGGTGGTGAGCACCTGCAGCAGTTACTACATCTATTTGTGGTCATAGGTGGGACATGATAGACAAGTGGGCGATTCGTAGTCAGCCGTGTATATTAAATATGATTCATGATTTGATTGACTTCATTCTAAAAATTACTAGTCGACCGACTGTGAAAAATATATATTATACCTATCATAGTTCTCTCCTGGCTACCCATAAAGGTTGTTGCTGGAACGCGTCTATTTTCCTTCAACTTACTGAGATTATTATTTTAACCTTCGGTCGGGAGCGGTGTATAAAAAAGAATTTACATATTATAACTTACTTTTCCTTGTACTTTAAATTAATCAGTATTTTCGTTTGAATGTTGATAGTATATCACTTATCTAATGGAACTGAGTACATGACTCATATTTGTAAAATAGAAGTATTTTTTTTTTAATAATTAACCAATAGTAATATTATAAAACGTAAAAATTAAATTAGTAAACAAAATGAACAAGTAGGTTAGGTGTGAAAACTTGGTAAATCTCCAACCATAAATTATCAACTCAAAATCGAGAGGGATAAATATGTATATCTGTCAAGAACGTTATTCCTCATGACGAAATTATCAATGAGCATTGTTGAAACCTATGTTATACTTTTGACAAACCATGTTTGCATGTTCCAAACAAAATGCCTCTGAACATTTTAAAAAAGTCTGACAAATGAATGTGTAAAAAATTGACAAGGGCGGGCGCAGTTCATCTCAGAGACTACACGAGAAATAACAATCAATACGTCGAATCTGTCCTTATTATGTAGAAATATTAACTATAATAGGTTTATGATAAAAATATTTAGGAACATGTTGAAAATTAATAAATCAAAAATACTTCCACGAACTAACGTGGCTCATCCACCAGATAAATACGTTCCCCACGGAGACCGGAAGAGCTCTGAAAAGCTAACACAAGTTCGCGCGTGTAAGGGGTGAGGAGACAGAAAGCTACTAGAACTGGATCCGTTCCGATCCGATCCAATAGCCACCGACTGTCCGAAGAAAAACAAACACATGCATCTCAATGGAGTTGCCTACATTGGTCCCGACCCGATCCAATCCGGTCCAATCCAACGGCCATTCTAATTTGTTTGTTTCTAGACCGATTTCGTACCGACGAAGCAAAATGGCGCCAACCCACAAATTGTGTTTCAAAAAGGTCTACAGGTTCTAAATCTTAGCCGATTTCAATGCATTTTTTTTATATCAAAGGAAATAAAATTTAGAACAACTTTGTCAATTCACATTTTTTTTTTTACTTTCCCTTGTTTATTAAATTGCGTGGAAAGATGTTTAGAACCATCCAACGTCTATAACCTTCCAATGTTTATAACCTTCTAATGTTTATAACCTTTCAATGCTTATAACCTTCTAGTTACCTTTCTTATAAATAATTTTAAAATATGAATAGCAATACTTCTCTTACCTCCGACATTCAACCTAATCAAAGGTTCCTATGCTTATTAGATGGTATTTCTTAAATTAATCACTTATTTTCACTTCACTACGAGGTCATTAGTGACGAGCTGTGACTAAATCGGATCGGATCGGGTCGAGACCAAGGTAGGCACTCACGTCGGCCGCTGTCGATCAAACGAAATCGGATCGGATCTGGAGAAATACGGGTCCAATGTAGGTGCAGCTTTAGGCAAACCAAAAACTAGGCACTTCATCTCACAGATTAGCCGCGCCCGCCCGATGGTTAAATCAACTATAATCGGAAGAAATTAGCATTAATATTTATAATGAGTGCAATATTGATAAACTGGATATTGATTTATTGACTAAAGTTTTGTTTGTATTGGTGCTTGGGTTCCAAATTATCTATGCATCTGTCAGGGTCAAAAAAAAAGATATAGAATTATGTTTACGCCTACTGTGGAATATGGTGGGTTTACACTACTCCTCACTCTAAACTTTTTTTTTTGTTCTTGTATAACGGAAAAGACTTTTGTTAAAGCTAGTAAAATGTAAATAGTTTGAACTTATCCCCTACCTTCCCTCAAGGGCTTGTGATTGGGGAAGCATGGAGGAATTTGTCACCCTAGCTGCCGACAGGTTTTCTTGCTTCCTCTATGTTTCTTTCCTTAGCTCCCCTCTGGGATGTCCCGTCGATTCCATTTATACCAGATTTTATGTCATATTTAGTTTATAATTTTTATTTTCCCTCAATGTTTATTGTCGCTTACAATCTATGTCATCAATGTTCCGCTTCCAACACAATTGTGTAAATATTTATTTCACTCAAAATGAGAAATAAATTTAATTAATTAAAATGCTCCTTACTTTCTTTAGTTTAATGCTCTCATTGTTTGTTTTATTTCGTTTTTACTTTTTTATTAGACAATTAATAATTAAATAAAACATGAATTATGTAAATATGTTGAAACAATTCATACAGAATATTGATGTTCTCATTACCCAATATAATAACTATAAAACTCACAACTTCAGGAAGAAAAGGTAGCATATTAAACTCACTCTAGGACATCCCAAACCAAAAGTGCGCATGGGAAACAAATCGTCATATTAATGTTTTAAAGATGTGTTGGAATATATATATATATATATATATATATATATATATATATATATATATATATATATATATATATATACCAACACATCTGTGTATATATATATATATATATATATACATACATAAGTGCGCTTATGTGTGAGACAAACTGTTCTCCTCGACGACTCTCTGAAAGCAACGTATTGTTTTCAACTATGTACTTCATATTTGATTTATTGTGATTTTTCTACCCTTTTAGTGGCGTTTCTTTTCAGGGAGTCCTCTCCTTAACTTTTAGTCTTAATGTAGTCAGTAGTCACTTGAATCGAGTATTACGTACTAAATAAATCAATAAAAACGTAAAATATAACTAATAGAAATCAATATGTATAAGTTTTAATATTGCTTATTTTATAGAATCCCCATAATTACTGGGAATATAAGAAGAATATAAAAAATTCTGACATTCATTATCATAAAACTACAAATATAAACACTGAAATTGAAAACCATTAAAAGTAAAAGAAGTTAATTTTATTTGATCAATCTTTTTTCATTTGTGTTTGCCTTTATAAGCATCATGTAAGGACCTTTGATAGTAAGTTTGTTGTGATATTTAATCTAAGATCTAAAAATTGGGTTAGCTAAGTCTAAATTTGCTATGCTTAGGTACTTTATTTTTAGATCATTAGCGAATTCATAAATGTTCTCCTTTAATTTTTCTTCAAAAGGCTCGTCTATTTTTTATTGACTGCAGTGTTGAGTCTCATTTTGAACTTCCTCCAGATTCGCCACCCACACCTGATTCTCCTCCTGATTTTCCTTCTGCTGACCAGGCATGCGCCCACTTGCCTCCGGACCCACTCCCTTGTCCTGATCCCTCCCCTGAGCCTCCAGAAGACCCTCCTCCCTCTGATGATCCTTGTTGTCCTGATCCCTCCCCTGAGCCTCCAGAAGACCCTCCTCCCTCTGATGATCCTTGTTGTCCTGATTCTCCTCCTGAGCCTCCAGAAGACCCTTCTCCCCCTGATGATCCTTGTTGTCCTGATTCTCCTCCTGAGCCTCCAGAAGACCCTCCTCCCCCTGATGATCCTTGTTGTCCTGATTCTCCTCCTGAGCCTCCAGAAGAACCTCCTTCACCTAATGATCCTTGTTGGCCTGATTCTCCTCCTGAGCCTCCAAAAGACCCTCCTCCCTCTGATGATCCTTGTTGTCCTGATTCTCCTCCTGAGCTTCCAGAAGACCCTCCTCCCCCTGATGATCCTTGTTGGCCTGATTCTCCTCCTGATCCCCCAGAAGATCCTCCTCCCCCTGATGATCCTTGTTGTCCTGATTCTCCTCCTGAGCCTCCAGAAGACTCTTCTCCTCCTGAACCGCCTCCAGACTCACCTCCTTGGCCTGAGTCGCCACCTGAGTCTCCAGAAGATTCACCGCCTCCGGATTCGCCCCCTTGTCCTGATTCGGCACCTGAGCCTCCAGAAGACTCACCGCCTCCGGATTCTCCCTCTTGTCCTGAGTCTCCACCTGAGCCTCCAGAAGACTCTCCTCCACTTGAGCTGCCTTCGTATCCACCCCCTTGTTCTGATTCTTTGCCTGAGCCTCCACCACTTGAGCCGCCTCCGGATCTACCCCCTCCTCCAGATTCTTCTCCTAACCCTTCATAAGATGCTCCACCACTTGAGCCACCTCCTGATCCACCCACTCCCCCAGATTCTTCTCCTAAGCCCCCTGAAGATCCTCCTCCACTTGAGCTGCCTCCAGATTCTCCTCCCCCAGAGCCACCACCTTGTCCTGATTCTTCCCCGGATCCTCCAGAAGACCCTCCTCCCTCTGAACCCCCTCCAGATCCACCACTTTGTCCCGATTCTTGGCCTGAACCTCCGGAAGATCCTTCTCCCTCTGAACCATCCCCGGATCCACGCCCTTCTCCTGACTCGCCGCCAGAACTTTCCGAAGACTCTCCTCCTTCTGAGCCGCTTCCGGACTCACCCCCTTGCTGTGATTCTTCGTCTGAGCCTCCAGAAGATGCTCCTTTCCCTGATCCTCCTCCTGATCCACCACCTTGTCCTGACTGTCCACCTGAGCTTCCGGAAGACTTTTTGAACCCTTTTTTCGTTAGGTGGCGAATTATCCACTCAGCCACCCTCTTCTCATTGTGGTCCCCTCTACTTTCCTTCTTAAGCATTTTCTTTATTTGATTTTTCTTCTTTTGCCATTCTGAGTCTCCTTTGTTATTTATTTGTTTATCTATAGTTTTTGTGAATATTTTATATATTTTAACAGCTAATTCAACGACATTCTTTCTTAATTCTCGATCAGATGACTCATAAGCTATTTCAATTATACTGAATGCATCCCATACGCTGTTCGACTCCTTAACAAAACTTTCCAGTACTTCTTTTCTTAATTGAACTTTTATATGTCTTGAATTTCCTATTTCTTCAAATACAGCTTCCATTGCTTTTTTGTCTGATCCAAATATCTTTCTAATATTGTTAATGAATAGTTTTAGTATTTTTTGTTTACTCTTATAAACATCTATACAAACTTTTATAAACAATCTCTTTTGCTGTTGATTTTTCCAGTATGCGGCGGCCGATTTCAATCTCGGTACGATCTGCTCTTCGTTTGTCCCTACACTAGCTAATAATGCTGCCACTCCTGCTTTCTCTATTTGGTTAAGTTTGTTGCTCTCATAAGACTGCTTTATGATGTTCTGATATTCATTGGTTACTAGGGTTTTACCATTTTGGATTTTTTCCAATATGTCTTCTACTTTGTTTCCGATTTTCTCCAAGATTTTCACAAGGGAGTACTTTCTGCCTCCGCTTTCAAAGCCTATATCGGCATGGCCAGATGGGTGGGCTCTTATTCCAAAGTCATGGCTCATCAACAATAGAGCGATTGAAAATAATTGGCTCTAGAACAGAAAACAAAAAACCGTTAAATAAATAAAATCAGTGTATCTAATATTATTATTATTATTAAACCTCTGTTTAATATATACGAAGGTAACGCTATCAGCGAAAAGATATTCAGATAGGTATTTATTTATTAGAAAAAAAATAACTTGCCAGGTTAGGATTTGAATACAGAAACTTCCCTTTTGCTTGCTTTTTAAACTTCATTTGCACATTACGTTAATTCATAATGAAATAATGCTCTAACTTAACATGGTGTAATACCACAGCCTCATTGGTTATATTTAAAAAATGCCGAATTTTGCCCGCCTAAAATGTGGTATCGCCTATGCCTTACAATTTATAAAGTTCATTATTAGCATTCCGTTTCCCCTTGGCTGCAAACCATCTCAATTGTTTAAAATGTATTGCTGTTTCTAGCAAGGGGTTAGATGTCTTGTTTCCTTAGGCTGTAAGAGAAAAGTTGCACTTAAGAGTTTAATTCAATGTTTAAAAGTGAAGAAAATATGCTAAACTATGAATCATGAAGAATAAATTGTGCCTATCTCCAGCAATTTATTCTTACCACTGATTTTTTTTATTTCTGTACTACTGAAATCTATGTAATTTCAGGCAAGAGACAGTCCATCATATGCTACTAAAAGTTTTTACAATAATAATAATTTATAAAACTAGCTTTCTTCTTCTGAATCTTTATTACTCTCTGAAAAATCAGTTATTACAAAATGTGGATTTTTCATCCTCAATCAGACTACTAGAAATAAATGAACATAAGTGTTGTTCTAGAAATTCTAGGATTTATATTTTTCTATGTAGAATTAGATACTAAAAGAAAGTCCTTCGAATCTGAATTGTATTTATTTATTTTTTTTGCGAATATTAAAACATTCTGTTAGATACCTATTCAAGAGGAAAAAATATATCGCTTTAACACGTAAAATGTATCTGTTAGAGAAGGGGGAGCTTATAGAACACTTACTAATATTTTTTGTTGAATATGATTTTGAGAACTCATCTGAAAATTAGAAAAATCTATCTATTTAAAGTAATTAGTTTTCTAATACCATTTCCTCACTACTACATGAAGGTACCTCTAGAAAGTATCTCGAGATAATTATGATTGAGCCCCCCCCCCCTTAATTAATATAAATTTACACAGCTTCAGGCCCTATTTTTATTTATGCAGTTTAAAGTAGAAAACAACACATTCCTTTATTTTGTGGTAAACTCTCCTCATGTGCCTGCAGAATAAGAATTTTGTCATCACGATTACCTTGACTTTATCAGATTACGTCTGCTTGTTTGAATAAAAATCGTCAAGGAATTCATTCTACAATGAAACCTTAAATATCTTCGTAAATTTGAGAAAGATCTTGGATTATGGCCAAATTTCAGCTTGCTGCAGAGTAGTTCTTTAATGGCGCAGAGCTTTCCGAAAAGATAAAGCACTGAGACCCAATGTACATCGTTCCAATGTAGTTCCGAAATATATCGAACAATAGGCCCAGGAAAAGGTTGTAAAGCAAAAAGTTGGGTCCGGAAAATAATGCAAAACATAAAAGTGTAGAATTACCCCTGAGGATTGTTTACCTACTCCTTTTGAATTATACACCCCTGAAGCAATGGTGGGTGCTATCACAGTCATGAATTTTATTATAACAGAAAGATTAGCCAACGGCCATAGCCACGTTGAATGCACCGGTTCCCGTAATCACCGAAGTTAAGCAACGTCGGGCGTGGTCAGTACCTGAATGGATGACCGACCACGTGCTGTTGGAATTATAAAAGGGTGGCAACCTGTAGATAGCCCGGCGCTAATAGCCAAATAGTTGATGCGCCGTTAAAAACGAAAAAAAAAACAGAAAGATTATTTTAAAATAATATGTATTTCACTAAAAACAACGATTAGTACAGAATTCCTATTTTCCATGCTCGTGAAGAAGTAATATCGAAATTTATGTTTGATGTTTTTGTGTGAAATAATTATGATAGTCACTTACTAAGATTTTTCAACCGTTTTTTTGAGATACTTAGAGAATATACGAATAGTACACAACCGATTATCTCTTTCCGTTCGTTAGTTTTTAATAAAACTACATTTTACATGTGAAAATGGGTTTTATTGTTTTCCGACGTTTTGGCTTGAAATTCAATCCTTCGTCAGGGCTGTGAAACAAGTAGGCAAAGAACGTCGGCAAATAGTAAAACCCATTTTCACATGTAAAATGTAGTTTTATTAAAAAATAACGACCGAACCCTGACAATTCCTACCTTCGCATCATCAACGGTCAGCGATCTCCTATGAAAGGTGTTTATGTCTTTTGATTAAATATTTTCTTCTTAATAAATTCTGTAAATAAAATAATTATATCGTTCTTTGGATGAACGTAAAACGGTCGGCCATTTTTTTCAATTCAATCGATTGGATTACAAAAACTGAAATGCCAGTTAAATTGATTATTTTGGAATATATTGAAAACCGAAAGCATTACAAATTCTTTCTAGGCAGTTTTCGTTTTCCCAGATTGTAGTAGTCAAAGAACTTGATTTTTTCTTTCAGTAAAGTACTTTTGTTTTAAAATCTATTTATTTTTGTACATAGCAGAGGGCAAACATGCACACATAAAAGTATTTATTTATATACACCTGGTGTCGGAAATCAATCGTCCTGTCTCTTAAAAGAGACATCTTTTTTTCTCCCTAACGTTATCTTATCTGGTATATTTTCAAGAGATTGGCCGTAAAATAAACTTCCCTATTATACCAGAATTGATCCGTAGATTCATTTTTTCAAATTGATTCCCGTTTGAATCTTCCGAAATTGGAAGTTATTTTGTATACCGTCTTGTCAGAAATTGTTGTATGGGCGTTTATAGAAAATGTTTTCGGGGTTGGTGGCTGGAAAAAAGATTTCCAATGAATTTCCAAAAATGATTTCGGAGGGGGGCTGGGAGCTTTTCGGGGGTATGGAATACTAACAATCTAGAATTTCAATTTTTTAGCGATTAAAATTCTATTACACCCCCAAAAACAACAAAGATTTTTACCAATTAAATCGAAATTTAGGGGAGGGGCTGAATCGCCTTCGACGCGCTTTATATACGCCTATGTTTACGCATCCTTTTTTATACGGCTGCCACATGGAGTACCGCATAAAAACGTATAGCAAACAATTTAGTACTTCTCATTTTAAATCTGTAACTATTGTTATTGAAGAATATATTTTAAGAGGTTTACTTACCGTGATAATCATCGTAGCGGTATCCTGCCAACGACTGGAGTATGCCATCTTTATATACTGAATTCTTGCACGATAAGAAATAGCTTTTTCCATTTGTCTCGCCTATAACTTTATCTTTATTAAAGTGAATGAACGTGATTTTTCTTAGTCACAGTAAATTTTCTTTTTAACCTAAATTGTCTGTAATTACAGAAAACTTGTATTTTAGGGTGTTTGGCTGTGAAATTTCTTCCTTTATATGATAAGTAAAACCTACTTATCTATTTTTTTTTCTTTTAAATTGAGTCTTTGGAGACGGATAAGGTTTTTTTTTTATTTATTTAGTAAAGTTATCTATATTTATTTTTTCATGATAAAACGCGCAGATCCCTCTAGAAATTAGAAAGAAATAAGTAATTCATTGGTACGTATTATGCAATAAATTATGAAAATTGTATTACGTATTAAAACTAATTGATGATTATTTTCTTTTCTCGGGTCATTGACATTTTAAGTATAAACGTTTTAGTATGCGCCAGAGATTTATTGATTTCATTCACAGGTTCCACACTTATATTTTCCGTTGTTGTTTAATTGCATAGAGAAGTAATTTAGAACTTTTTTTGTTGAAAAATGTTAAAATGTTTATATAAATTAATAGCTATTTTATATCAATGTTTTCTAATGTGTTTCCTCAGCCTCGCATGAAGATTATATTAACGAATTTATAATTTCGCTTCTTGAATGTTCATCATGAAATACATTGATATTAATATTTAATGTTCTATGTTTAACTGGTTTCATTTGAAACACTTCCTCAAAAATGTACATTCACATTTACGAACTCGAGGAGTCCATCCATCATTTAATTCGCTCGGTGCCGGTGGAGGGCATTTTGAAATTTACGGCCCCTAGCTTTTTATAAATTTTATTTATTTTGTTTTTTTGGACAAGGTGTATAGGATAATCAATGGAAGCACTTCTTTCAAGGAAAGTAACAGCTTTTGGCGAGTTTTGTGTTGATTTTATTACGAACATTCGCCAAGTTTCTTTATTTTCTTAATATCCGTGAAGATTATTAAAAAACATTATTAGCATTACTATTTCACTTTGCTAGGATTACACCTCTCGCTACATTCCTTTACTTTGTCATATATATATATATATACATTAGTTTGACATTTATAATCTTTTATTTGTTCAGCAGCAAAAAGCAATTCGTTCGGAAGTATTGTATGTCGATTAAAGTAGAATATAGCTCTCATATTTTTTTATTTTTTAGTATTGATTATTACTGATGGAAGTACTGTAGAACGGAAGAACTTGTTACTGAAGAAGAGTGTAAGAATGTCCGACTTCATGTGAAAGAACACTGGCGAGTATCCAGAAACACGTTTCCCATTTTCTTTTAAGGAAGTTCAATGAGCTCGACTTATTAGGAGATTTCATAAGCAGAATCTTTTTCTGAGCACAGATTCGAGCTCCTCAGAGTGAAATCTAAAAGTTTGTTTCAGTCGGAGGTATAGGAGATGAGCTGATATCTGAACAATACAAACGTGTTTTGAAAGAACCAGCAAAGTAAAAAGACTTACATTGGCAAAGGGCAAATGTTTATATATTTAAATTCTTCTCAGGGAGTTCGGATTATGCCTTCTCGATAGATTTTCGTTACATCTTCCCCGCTTTGCTTCTTCTGTTCATTCGTTCCTTTGAGAGAAATACATTCCTTTTTAAAGGTGACACATTCCAAGTATATTTACTATGTACAGTTCTTCAGAATTTAATTAACAATATTCATTTAATTGCATGAGTTTACAATTTTCACTTTTGCTTGAAACAAATGTTAATCATCGCTTGGAGGTGCGTTGTGCTGTTTGACCTGGAGGTTGGTCGGAGTAGCATACATATTTTGTTTATCCACAGTAGCTATATTTATTCGTTTAATGAGCTCCGGACGAGGGCGATTTGCTCTAATTTAAACAAAGATCTTACATAACAAATTTACATATTGGTAGTTAACATAAAAGAGAAACATCGTGAAATATAAAAAAAGTTTGAACAAAACATTGTTGGGATAGTGGTGAAGAAATCAGAAGGTCCCAAACAATTTATTATAAAAAAATAATAATTTATTCTTTAAAAATGATAAATTAAGCTTCTGGCAAAAGAAAGATAAATATAATACAGAAACGAAAAAAATAAAAAATTGAGGCTATGACTTCATCACTAAAGGCTGGTCATGTATCTCCTTGATTGCTCTCAGGCCCGGACCTCTTTGGCTGATATGTAACCGCTAGGGAGGTTACCGGCTTCTGCTAATACTAATAGTCAGTAGCAATAAATGACTCACAGATGGAAGTCTTGTTATGTTGTACTTGCACTACAACTCCAGCTGATCCTGCGGAATGCTGAAACTCCAAAAGATAGCGGCGTCCGTTGATGGAGTAGATCTGTAATGAGCTTGGTGTGGAGATGCCAATCAACACAATCAGAAATTGTTGACAAAGCCTTCTCTAGATTTTCCATTATTTTATATGTCAGCCATTTCGATGAAACGATTTGAAGTAATGTCATAAAAACTATTAATTTTCTTTATAATAAAATTCTATTGTGCATGGAAGTGTAATAATATGTTTAACTAATACAGGGGTTAGACGTTCTGTAAGTTCTACGAAGACATCCATTCCATTCATAGCACATTTACCAGTATTCAGTAATGATTTCTGTTGAAATTCACGCCATTGAAGTACATAATGACTAGTCTTATTCACGTCAATTACACCCTTATGTTAGTGTTGTTCCTGTTAACAACACATTAATGCCTTACTGAGAAATCACTTGCTCACAGCGTCAGTTGTGGATGTCCGTTCTGAATGTTGCCCACACGAATTATGAATACAGAATTTTGAGTACGATACCACACCATTGTCGTTGAATTATGTTAGCAACCTTTGTCACAACAAAGGGAGCAGCATTAGCTCCTAGTCTATTGAAGAAAAACATTCTTACAATTATGATTGATTTGTGATCATACAAGTCAATGTTTTACTGAATTTTAAAAATGTCATGTTAGATTAAACATTTCTGGCACATTTCTTGAATGGACATGGGAAATCAATGAAACCATATTAAAGGCGATATTTTTGTATCCATTTTTGACATGTAATAACTAGAAAATTTGTTTTGGGTTCTTAAAAACACCGGAGGGGTGATATTTGGTTACGTTTAGAAAAATGGAAGTATTTAATACTATTTTTTGTATGGACAATTTCGGATGTTCGTTGTTAAAATTAGCGAAATCATAGTACGTAGAAGCTATTATTCGAAAGTAATAGAAATCTCCTACTAACAAGCTCTGAGCGTATATTTCCATAGCAGCAGTTTGGTCGTAGAAAACGGTGATGGGTTCGTTTTATTTAAGGCGAAATATTTATTAGTTTCTATTCTGAGTTGTTTAAGAAAAACCTACTTACACTGTACACATTATAAGGAAACACGCTTAGATGTCGTAGTTTCTTTTACTCTCTTATTGCAATGGATTTGAATAAAGCATATCTCTTTACTAGTCAGAAAAAATACCAGTTTTCTAACATCTTCAATGAAACCTGGATTTAAACAACAGTGGAAAAAATGTCCCCCCCCCCTTTAAGTCTACTGAAATCCATTCGGCCGAATTGAAAGATTTTGGTACTGAATCGTCGCAAAATGTCATGTTCTAAATGATTAGGAATAATAATCCTTCCGATTAAAATGATTTGTTTCAGAGTAATTTCAGAAAAGCTCTTAAAAACTCAGAAATTGGGGAAAACATCGTATCATTAATCTTTCATGCGAATGAATATAAACATTTCTAGTCTTCCTCTGATTTTGTTGCAGCAACACTCATTTCATTGTTGATTTGACTAAGCTAACACTACATTACAGGTGTTTGTTCCGTTGGTGAGCGTAATACTGGCAAATTATGAAGGAAGATCTATATCCCCCAGAGCAGGAAGGAATTCGTGAGTCAGCCTCTAACATACCGCCACAAGTTTTTTCGTTCCCCCCTCCCTCCTCCTTTCACTTATCAGAAGAGTAAATATGTTTGCACATTACGTATCTCAGTTGACTTTTATGCAAACGAAATTTCTATTCCGACGACAAAAGAAATAACAATCACGATTCTTCCCTATTCAGATTGATATCTTGACTTTTTGATTGAAGGGAGTCAAGAATTGCGGTAAAAAGTGAAATGGAAAGAAAAGGGGAATTGAACTAAAGTGACTAGAATAAAATAGATGGAGGAGAGGACAATAAAAACTCTCCTTTTAACAAAAGACAGCCATTATTCAAATTGTAAATTGATGCTGAGCCAGTCGACTCACATTTGATTTATGATAAGAAGAAGCCCAGACTTGAGACGGGTCAGAATAAGAGGGAGAGATCTTGTCTGAAATTCTAATGTAGCGAAGAGCTGCGGTGGACTGTTCGTTCTATACGTCTCTCGGCAACTAATAGGCAGCCATCTAGCTTCTAGCCAATCTCCTAGCCAATATTGTCCCTCGGGCCAATTTGTTTCTACGGATATTTCCTTTCCGATCTTATAGATTCGATCCAATTTGCCATTTTTTATTGCTGCACTTTATTTCTTCCTCCTATCCTATAGCAGAGAGGTAGGGGAAGGACAGCAATCTCGTGCACGTTTCCTCGATTGCCTGTATCACTCTCCACTTCCGAGTATAGGTTCTTGAAACAGGGGCAGGATATGAGGATTTAATGCCAGTATACTTCGAAAACGGTTTCTTTATGTCTTCTTTGATCTGTATTTTTGGATTTGTTAGTTTTTTAACTATGTTAATGGTTGTTTATATTTTCTGAAAAAAAAACATGTAGTTGTTTTGGTTACTGACCTATTAAAACAAAATCAGTTGTATAATAGATATTTTTTTTTTTTTTTTTTTTTTTTTTTTTTTTTTTTTTTTTTTTTGAAGCGTGCCAACCTTATGGTCATTAACGACAGTGGGGAATATTAGGTCTATGATGGGTAGGACAATGGTGATCTAGCGGTAGCTTCGATTAAAACTTCGTTTAGAAAATCTCTGGCCACTCTTTTATAGAACAAAACCACACAAGGTGTTTTCCGTCTAAAAAGAACTCAACGCCTTGCAATGACGTTTATGAGCATTATTCAGATAGATTATACTTTTTGGTTTTCAAATTTTACAGAAATCAACTTGAAAATTAATCAACTGTTTTTGTACCAATTGAACATGCGTGTGATGGTTAATTTGTCGCTAGTTGGTCATGCAGCAACTACTGATTTTTTTTTTTTTAATCGTATGAAGAATATTGGATATTTTTTCTGAGTATTTAATAATCAATCACGCAATTCCAAATATCGTCAATTCATGTCATCATTATACCGAGCCCTACTGGAGCAACATCAGGTGCAGACTTTTCTGGAAGCATTTCAAGTGACATAATACCACCTTCAATGCCCTTCCTAATACCATCTTCAATATCCTTCCTAATACCATCTCCAATACCCTTCCTAATACCATCATCAATATCCTTCCTAATACCATCTTCAATATCCTTCCTAATACCACCTTCTATACCCTTCCTAATACCACCGTTTATACCCTTCCTAATTCCTTCTTCCATACCCTTCCAAATATCATCTTCCATATTCTTCCTAATACTAGCTTCAATATCCAGCAGAATACTCCCTTCAATAACCTTTCGAATATCACCTTTTTGTTTATACGCACAAATACATAATTTATGTTGTGAATGTTTTTGTGAATACATTTTTGTTCACAAATTTTAATGTGAATTTATTTGTATTCGTATATTTAAATGTGAATGTTTTTGTAATCACTTGATTTTTTGTGAATGTTCACAATTTTTTTGTATATTTAGAATTTTTCCTCTAAATTAAATTTTATTTACAGAAAAATTTGTGAATACAATTTTATTTGCATTTATATATATATATATATATATATATATATATATATATATATATATATATATATATATGACATACGTGAATACAAATAAATTCGTATTCAATCTTATGAATACGAAATAATTTATATTCGTATTTACAAATAAATGAGGTACACATAAATTCTTATTTTTATTTTTAAATAAAATTATGCCAACTCTAATTACCATCCAATGTAGAGTAGGATGGTAATGATGCGGACTGTAATGATATTTGCTACAAAAATATTTTTAATTTTTTTTCTAAAAGAATTATATTAATAAAAAATATTGTAAAATACGTAGTTTTTGAAGCACTTTTTAATTGTTCGACGAAAAAAAAAATTTCATGGATGTTTTGAGTAATAAAATGGGAGACGGTAATGACCAGCAAAATACTCCAATTGTGATTTAACAGCTAAAACACATCGCAAAAACTGATACGTACAACATTTCTCTTCTGAACCTTTTGGACAACAAAAATCAGTTTGATACAACATCTATTTGGAAACAATAGGTTTCCATCCTAATAGGTTTTCTCGTTGATTCAAAAAGTCGGACGGTAATGATGTCAAAACTGAGGGACAAATTTAAAGGCGCTATTGCGAAGTTAGATTTTTTTTTTTTTAAATTTATTTAAATTTATATGAATTCACCTTAAATATTATTATGTTAAAATGAAACATCACATGAGCAAAAAATATAATATCCTTCCCCCCTAAAAAAAATAGTAAAGTGTAATAAATGTGTCCAGGGACAGCGGACGGTAATGATTTTGGGCCTATAAAATTAATAATTTTGACATTAAATTTTGAAATTCAGAATTTAATTTTGGTAGCATTAATTTACTCTTTATTCCATTAGTGATTCCAAGAAGAAAAAAAATTAAAAAATCTGGCCGTCTTAATTATATCGCCAAGGGACAAGAATGTTAAAACTATTTGAATAATGCTCTTATACTTATTTGGTATTTAACCTACCAAAATGTAGGTCCTGCGTTAGTGGGGTCGCCAATGAGACAATCTGTTCTAAAGAGCTGGTGGGGTTCGGTTTGAGAGGTGCTTGCTTAAAGAGGAGCTTGCTATTAAGTACTTAATTACGTTAAGTCTTGTGATAATTCGAAAATACGTTTTTATCAATTGCTGGTAGATGTTAGTTTTGCTTTGTGAAATTTTGTTAGTCTTTCTCTGGCGTGAGATGTGTTCTTAATTGTGTTTTTTATTACCATCGGTTTGTAGTATAATTATTACAGGAGTTAAATGTAATAAGGAGGTAATGATAGCCGAATTTATTCACTTTTTCCTTTCATTATGAAATAGTAATATATTTAAACAGTTGCTAGTATGTAGCCTGGAGTATCCTACTACCTTCTTGGTAAGCGGTAATACTAGTCGTAATTAAGGTGTTTTACACGGGGAGAGAGCAGCATTAAGTACCATTCTATATTGCATCCTTAAAAGGCGGCAGCTGGAGGAAGTGGTGAGGTGATGGGAGGTTCCGCCTCTTGAGGGGAAAGAATTTCAAATAGGCTTCTGAGAATCGATTATCAACATTTTCTGCTTTTTCAAGCTCATTCACCGGATCGGGTTAATAAAAAAACAAACAACAAAAAACACACCTGCCCGTGGATATGCGCACCCTGCTCTCTTCTCTAAAATAAATTGTTGATCACCAAAATAATTCGTGGAACTTATATAAATTTCATTTCCTACCTGAATTCGCATAATTTACAGAGATTGTGGAAAAGATAATTATTGAACTATTGAAAAGCATATGGCGTTATAAATTATTGAAGTTTTTAACCGGATTTTCCATCCATCCATAGTTAGGAAAACCACTTAAGGCGTTGAGCCCATGACGCTATCCGCACCGACAAGAAAAACCTAGAATCCAGAAAATACCAAAGGCCACCAAACTACCGGTAATACAAATTCTCACAGTTGTAAACATACGTTCTACCATTAACTGAAGTAAAAACATTTTTATTAAAACCCTATTTATTATTATTATTAACTGAAATGTTGAGTTCGAAAGCTAGGAGAATCCGCTCACAGGACCTATGTGTTCTTGGAAAAATTTGCTCGAACATGTTGGTGTGGAGAAACTTTTAAACGGTATTCAAGGCGATATCTTTTTCCGTTTTCATAGAACAATCGCTCAAACTAGAATTTCCATTTTCACTGTTGAAAACGTGGGTTGAGTGCAAAATCCTCACATTTAGAGTACAGGATTTATTACAAATTATTTTAATAACAGACACGAGGTGATCTGCTCTTTTCCTAAACTTTATTTATTATCTTTGGCTAAATTTCAATTGAACGCCTCAACCGGATAAAACGGATAACGAACCAAATCATAACAGGCACTGCAAGAAAACGCGTTATTCTGAAGCTTTTTCCGTTAGTCTGACTTTTTGTTTCTTGTTTCTGTTTAATCCTAGCGATCAATCTATTTTTTTCAGCATTATTGATAATAGAGCCTTGCCCCATTATCAATAATGGTGGTGTTCAGAAAATCCTGGGTTTTTAGAAAATGTAGAAACCTGTAGATATCCTCGCGCTAAAGGCCTGGAAGCGCCTAAGTATGTATATATATATATATATATATATATATATATATATATATATATAAATAAATAAATAAATATAATACGTCCATGAGTACATTGAACAAAACTCAATCAATGGGCAAGTGGGTAAAGCATTTACATTATAATTTCATAATTATTCGTGGGACTATTATGAATATTTATTTATTTATTGGCTGCATGTTGTTTAATTGCTAACTACTCAATCAAATCAGGTATTTAATATTATAGCAAGTTGTAAGTAAATGTTTCTCCATATTTCCATATTCAAACTGCCATAGATAACCAACAGCTCACTATTCTAGTTCTCCTAGATTTTTCAAAAGCATTTGATACCGTAGACCATCAAATCCTCCTCACCAAACTCCAATCTCTTTCCTTTTCCAAAAGTGCCATTAGCTGGTTCCAATCCTTTCTATCCAATCGATCCCAATACGTGGTCATCCCCGATAGCAATCCTTCTAGCCCTCTTCCTCTTTCCCGTGGTGTACCCCAGGGCTCCTCGTTATCCCCAACTCTATTTTCTGTTTACATCAATGATCTTCCTCTTTCCATAGTTCATTCCAAGTTTCATCTTTACGCTGACGATACCCAAATCTACCTATCCTTTAAGCCCTCTTTGCTACGAGATGCTGCAGACAAGCTGCAAGTAGATCTTAATAACATCAATGCTTGGGCCGCAGCTAATAAGCTTTCCCTGAATCCAGACAAATCCAAAGCCATTGTTATAGGCTCCCAATCCCTCATAAGTTCTACTTCCCCTTTTCCAGCCCTTTACCTTAACAGCATCCCTATAAAATATTGTAAATCAGTTAAAAATCTTGGGATCATATTTGATCAGAACCTTTCCTGGAAAAATCATATTTCCCAAATTTCCCGTCGGTCCATATTTATCCTGAGACAGCTCAACCTCTCCCGCCATCTCCTGCCAACAAAGACCCGTCAACTCCTCGTAACTTCCCTATTATTCCCCCAGTTTGACTATGGTTGTTTGGTGTACGGTGGACTTTCTGGCGATCTCGAGGCAAAACTCAAACGCCTCAAAACTGTTTCATTCGTTTTATCCTCGGGATCCCCAGAGACTCCCACATATCACATTTCTACCAGGAGCTAAATTGGCTATTCCCTCTTTATCGTCGTCAGTACTTCCTCGGCTCAGTCCTTTACCAAGTAATTCAATCCCGTAGACCTTCTTATATTTTTCAACTTCTTAAATTTAAATCCTCGGTTCACTCCCGTAACACCCGATCTTTATATTCCTTCCCACCGAACAGCAATATTCGAAAAATCATTCGTCACCCGTGCCACTTGTCCGCCATTCTACCACCCTAGAAACCTTTAAATCCCGACTCTTCCACCACCTTCTATCCCTCCAAGTTTTACCCAACACCTAGTCTATATTGAAGCTGTACACTATATATTGATACTTATAGCATTTATAAGTTTTTAAGTTTATACGTACAATTCAAAATTATTTTGTAAATTCAAAATTATTCCTTTGGGACTTCTGTCCCGGAATAAGAATAAAACTTTTCATTCATTCATAATATTACACTAAGAAAAATTAGAACAGTTTTATAAATTAATAATAAAAATGCGATCAGCATCAATGTTTTGAAGATTTATTATTTTGTCATTTTATTCTGAATAATTAAATCCAAGTTGATTTTCCTTTTATAGTATTTGTCCTATAAAATTCCTTATTTGTTTTGCAAAGAGCTAGAAAAGGACTGATATCCCTGCTGGATTTTCTCCTACCTCTGTGTTTGGAAATCCTTTTGTTCCCCCTGCCTTTTCTTCCTCTGTTTCGACCTATTGGGTTAGCCTTCCGTAGAAGCTCCATTTGACAGAGTGGTGAGCCTTCTATTCGCTTACTCTTCTTTATATTATTCAGAATTCCCTCTTACTACTTTCATCCTAATGTTGCACTCTAAGAACAAAATTCTAAATTATATTTATAAAAAACAGATAGACTAATTTTTAAATGAGGGTAAATTCCCATCGATAGAGGCAATATAATGAATAAGGTTATATAATAAATAGGTGCAATATAATAAATATGTTACTACAAAGACAACAAGTATTAATCAAAATACCATACATCAAAAAAGGCATCTTGCTGGAATAATATGACCGATAGCAAACTGAGACAAATCAAACGTATGCTTACTGACTGGCCATCCGCATAAGGGCCTATGGCTTTTTATAAAAACGTATGAAAATATTCCTTCTGGTACCAATGACCTCATAAAATATCAGAGTTATCCACATTATACTAAATGTAATCTTATATTTGGACTTGGGTATTCAATATGAAAATAGACGAAAAATATCCGTATGAAAAATACAGTCTGAAAAGCTATTCGTACGATAGGAATTTCTCTTCTAAAGGTTCATTAGATGCTGGGAGTTGGGGGCTGGTAAATGTCGAAGGGCGTCTGGAGAAACCTGCTTCTCCTAAAAGCAGAACTATATTGAAACTCCCCCCCCCCCGTGAAAAACGTTTAACCTACAAAAGAAGAGGAGGGAATATTTATTTATTTAAATTTTCTTTACATTTTCCCTTGAGAATTTTCCCTTAGAAAGTTTTGCCTGCAAGTTTGCCTCGTTTGCACCCTCCCTAGGAAGATACCATGTGAAAATTATATTCTATACTTTGGGGAAAGTACCTTTAAGAAAGTTTTACCTCACATTTTTCTCCCGTAACGAGCCTGTGGCAATGTTATTATCTTCAGGAAGCTTTAGTAAAAACGTTTAAAGATTTCATATTTTGTCCCACAAGATTCACTGAAAATCCGAGTATTTTTTGTACAGTTTCTACTGGTTAATACTTTCGAATTTGGTACAAGAATAGTGTGGGAGGGAGAATTATTAAGGTTAGGTTGCCCCGTGAACTGAAATCGTACCTGAAGTATGTTTAACTTTAAAAGTGCCAAAGAAGGATAGGTTCTTAGTCTCTTTCACTTTACATTTTTATTTATTTAAATTTTATTATAGATTTATAAGTAACCACCTTTGACTAGCCAGGTTAGGGTTCATGCATTTCCAAGAAAAGAATTATTCTTTTTTTTACTGTCGAATTAAAATCCTCCATCCCTTTGCTAGGTCGAGACAGTTCATGCTATATATTACCGAAGTTCCAAGGACAAGTCGCTTGCAAAGTCATATGCGTCATGTGTCCAAGTGTTAAACGATACACAGGTACATAAGTCATATGTGTCATGTATCCAAGTAGTTAAGTAATTTGCCAAAGAATTTTTCGTCGGTTTTAATTGAGATATTTACCACACGTTTGAAATTTTATCTTAACTGAGATATTTAAGTTTTGGTAAAATTTGGAGTAAAGGCATACGAAAAGAAAATTGTATTAATAGAGATGAAAAGTTTTGGATTCTTCGTATTTTTTCGTAAATATCTCGTGCTGGATATATAATGAAATAGACTCATAAAACAAATACCTGGTGTTTTAGAAGACTTAGCTCTGTGTGTTAATTGTCCAAAATAGGAAACACAAAATAAATAAATAACTTAAACATCTCGTAAACGGTTAGAACATCGTGGTAGGGGAAAGGTCACCATTCGGAAGCATACTAAATTCTCTACAAAAAAGGTTCCCTAGCAATTTTGGATGGGGCGATGTCAATCGGAGAAATAAGTGCTTACTCTTCAAAAGTGTTAGTTTTGTTATTTTAAACTGGTTTTTGTCTCTGTTTGTTTGTTTGTGACATTTTTGGGCGAAAGAACCCCACGGTCGTCATCGCCCTACCGTGCAGTTAGCTACACAAATTACTTACCGCATGCTCATGATCATTGTTTTCATTGTTTTTTTTTTTTTTTTTTTTTTTTTTTTTTTTTTTTTTTTTTTTTTTTTTTTTTTTTTTTTTTTACAACCGGTACTCTTTTATTTCCTAATTATTTTATTTTTTCACCCATTTGCCTTTTCTATTTTTATTTTTTTCATTTTTTTATTTTTTTTATTTCTTTGTTTATTTTCCTTCTTTTTTTTTAACTCCTTTTTTTAACCATTAAACACGGTACTTTTTTCCCACTTCTTTTTTTTTTGTTTTTTTGTTTCCTCTCCCTTCTTTTTTTTTAGTCTCTCTACTTGAACATTCATATTATTGCTTTATTAATCATAAAGTAAGTTAACAGGAAATAAATTAATCTAAAATTAAAAATATACACTAAGTCTTAATAGCTAAAAAAAAAAAAAAAAAAAAAAAACCTAAGGTAACACAAAATATCACAGTAATGAGTTAAGAGGTAACAATTGTATCACAAGGAGAAAACATCCCTGGATTGTCACTGTACATGTCGTGGATATTCATCAAAGCGCTTCTGGAGTCGGTACAGATCACTACGTTGGCCTCGGGAACTGTCATCCCATGATACACAGCCGCTGATAAAGCAAACAGTTCCGCGGAGTAAATACTGCTGATTCGATGTAATCTAAATTTATACTCATTTTGTCCATCTATAAAAGCGCATGCGGAGGAAACACCAGTGTGTGACCCGTCGGTGTACATCACTCTCTTGTTGCCAATTTTGTCCAGTAGTTCATGGAGTCGACACCTCAGTTCGATCTCACTTGAGTCGTTTTTCCGTAGGGCCAAGAAGTGACAACTGGGTTTCATATATTTCCATGGAGGAATGTGCGCATCTTGTTGACAAGAGGCGCACATTCCTCCATGGAAATATATGAAACCCAGTTGTCACTTCTTGGCCCTACGGAAAAACGACTCAAGTAAGATCCTCCATTTTTGTCTCTGTTTAACTCAATTTTTAATTGGTTGTTTTCTAATAGTAATTAATAGTAAAATGAGTAATTAGGAAAACAAAGTATATTGGTATTCCATCTATTCCAAGAGTTATTGGTGCTAATGACGCTTGAAGATCCTTAATAATTTTTTTTTTTTTTTTTTTTTTTTTTTTTTTTTTTTTTTTTTTTTTTTTTTTTTTTTTTTTTTTTAGATATATCTCCTTTATTGATATTTACAATCTGTACAAATATGTACAATAAGTAAATTTGAACTAACAATGGCAACACACTGGATGAGATGAGGGGAGAAGGCAGACATTACTGCTACTCCCAAAATTAGTTGAACTATGTACACTATTTACAGTATGTACACAATTTCTTGCAATAAGTTGTCTCGTGGCCAATGGCGGCGGAGGCGGCGAGGAGGATTATCAGGAATAACATTGGAAGAAAGGGATCTGCCAAGAGGATTGGGGTGGGCTGGGAGTTTAGAGAAAAAGGTCAGGAAACGGGATTTGGCTAAATCATGGATAAAGGGTATATCAGTGTCTCGGTGGATGGTTAGGTTTGAAACGTAGAAAGGAGCGTTAAGGATTTTACGGAGGACTTTGGATTGAAAACGTTGGATAATGTTTATATTTGATGGCTTAGCTGATCCCCATAGTTCTATCCCGTATGTCCATATCGGTCTTATTATAGTCTTGTATATTGTCAGTTTGTTTTTTGTGTAAAGTTTCGATTTAGGTCCAATAAGTCGTCGGAGAAGTCCAAACCGTTTGTTCAGTTCTTGTCTCTTGTGTTTTATGTGTGTTTTCCAGGTAAGTCGCTTGTCGAGGTGGAACCCTAAATATCGAACCTCGTTGGATTGGGGTATTGGGATATTGTGGATTTTTACGGAAGGGCACTCAGCTCGTCGCAGGGTGAAGGTTACATGTGTAAATTTCTCTGGGTTCATTTGAATCCTCCATTTGTTGACCCATTTCTCGACGTCATTGAGGTAGGTTTGCAGTTTTTCAGATGCCAATTTAGGATCGGGAGAGGAAATAAGGAAGGCAGTGTCATCGGCAAATGTACACGTGACAATATTTGGGGTTGTTGGGATATCTGAAGTAAATATAGAATAAAGGAGAGGAGCTAGGATACTGCCTTGGGGGACACCTGCTTTAATGGTTCGAGGAGTGGAAATTGAAGAGCCGTATTTAATGTGGAAGGTACGATTTTCAAGATATGATTTTAGGATCAGATAGAAATGGAAAGGAAGGAATGTTTTGAGTTTGTAAAGAAGTCCGGGATGCCACACTCGATCAAAGGCCTGAGCCACGTCAAGAAAGACACCGGAACACAAGCCCTTTTGCTCGAGTGTGGAGGAAATAGTGTCAACTACACGGAAGACTTGTTGGGTAGTGGAATGCTGGGTACGGAAGCCAAACTGGTGATCAGGAATTTTATGGTATGAGTTTACTATGGGTAGGAGTCTTCTATACAGGAGTTTTTCGAATACTTTTGAAATTATTGGGAGAAGGCTAATAGGACGATAGGAACTGGGAAGTGTTGGAGTTTTAAGGGGTTTGGGAATAAGGATTACTTATTACTGGAATGTTTCCAGGATGTGGGAAATCGAGTAGTACGGAGGATGCTATTAAATATTAGGGTAAGGAACATCAGGATTTTGTGTGGCAGGTGTCGGAGGATATTGGCATTTATTAGATCGGGACCTGGAGATTTCTTACGAGGGAGATGGTGAATTGTATATTTGACATCTGCAGGACTGATGGATTTAGGTGGTTCCGAAAGAGGAAGGGGTTCATCAAGAGGGTTCAGGATTTCAGTTGTGAGTGTGGGATTACTTTCAGGATTGGGAGTGAAAACGGATTGGAGATGGTCGGCAAATAATGTTGCTTTTTCCTCGTCACTTCGTGCCCAGGAACCATTCTCTTGGCGTAAAGGAGATGAGTTGTTGTTTGCCATAGGGAGTTGTCACTGGTGGTGAGGGAGGAAAGGTAAGTATCGTAATTGTCAGTTCGATGGTTTTTAAGTTCGTCTTTTAGCCGTCTCGTTAGGTTGTTGAATAAGGTTTTATCGGAAGGGTATCGGGATCTCTGCCATTGGGCTCGTGCTCTGCGTTTTGCTGACAAGAGTTCAAGGATTCGGGGAGGGAGTTTTGAATGTTGAGGAGAGGGTACTGGTTTCCGATGCTTGCTTGCAACTTTCATGCTGAACTGTATGGCCTGCGTAACTATTTCTGCAGCTCTGTCCACGTCCTGTTGTGTTTTCAGAGCTACTTTCAGATCAATAAAACAGTCTACTGTCGATCGAAACAATGGCCAGTCCACGGGTCCAGGTGTAAGAGTAGGTTTAGGAGGAAGGGGGATCGGAGAGGAACTAAGGGAGAGAAGGAGAGGAGAGTGGTCCGAGGAAAGGTCATCTAGAGTTTTCACCGAAGAGTAAATGCCTCCTAGGCCAGAAGAGACGAAGAAGTCAACAATATCGGGGACTCTGTTTAGGTCGGAAGGCCAGTAGGTAGGATTAGGTTGGGAAAGAAAAAGGTAGTTTTCGGAGTGTATGACATCGTTTAGCACACGGCCTCTGGAGTTGGTAGTTCTGCTTCCCCATTGAATATGCTTCGCATTGTAGTCTCCCCCTGCGACGAAGTGAGGGCCTAAGGAACGGAAGATGGTGAGAAAATCTGGATGATAAATTGTTTTATTAGGGGGACAATAGACAGAAGCAAAGATAATGGGATGAGGGTGCATTTTGACTGATACGGATGTAAGTTGGTATGATTCACTTGAGAGGGTCAAGTGAAGGTGGTGGGATAACGAGGATTTTATTAGAATAGCTGTTCCACCGTGTCCTGTCATGTCTGGGTGATCTGTTCTATATGTCCTGTATCCTGGTGTGGTATATGTGAGTTGTGGACGTAGGTGTGTCTCTGTTAATAGTACAATGTCAATTTGTTTGTCAGTTAGTAGAAGTTCGAGTTCATGTTTTCGGGATAGTAAACCATTAGAATTCCAGAGGAGGATGGAGAGGGATTGACAGTTGGAGGGGATCATTTTAGGAGCTTAGGAAGGCATTGTTGCATAAACGTGGTCAGTAGGGAAATTAAAGGTGTGATAAGTGATTCAAGTCTATCGAAGAAGGACTGAAAGAGTGCGTTGGGATCAAAGGGTTGGGAGTGTTGTAGAGGTACAGGCTTAGTGGTAAGGGGAGGTTGTCTGGAAGGAATAGGTCTCTGTGGCAGAGGTTGAGGAATAGGTTGAGTTTCTTGGGGAATTGGAGGGTTTCGGGCTACATTGGGACTCAGATGAGATGCTGAGGCTTCCTGTTGTCTGGTGGCTGAGGAGTATGTGAGTCCTGGGTTGATAGCCTTGTATTCCTTCCTTGTGATGTTCTGTGCTGTTTGGGGTTGATGGGAAGATTTTTCTAGTAGTGTAGCACTTGGTTGTCTGAGGCGGAGGTTGCGTAGAGTTTGGATAGATTTATATATTTTACACCCGCGGTAGGTGGCGGGATGCTCTTCCTGGCAGTTCGCACACTTGGCTTTTGCGTCGTTTGGAAGGGTGCAGATTTGGGACATGTGTTCTTCTCCGCATTTAACACACTTCGGTGCATGATAACAGTAGTTATGTGTGTGACCAAATTCCAAGCATTTGAAGCACTGGGGAACTTCGTTTCGGCGCTGTCGTGGCTCTTCAACCTTTATTTGCGTATAAAGGATAATCCTCTCTTTAAATATTTCTCTGCTCTTTTCTAAATAAATAATAATAACTTTAATTTGGGTTCGATCCCCACCGGCGGCAGGAATTTTCTCATCTCAGGGCTCGTTGAGAAAATTCCTCGCTGCACCCTGGATATCGGTGTTAATGGCCCACATTTGTCGATGCGCCGTAAAAAAAAAAACTTTAATTTTCTTTGGTAACTAATATTCTAAAAAATTCCATTTGTGATTGTCGCATTACTTTTGGTGTCTAATAGACTGTTTACAGAATATTATTGATTAGATTCTCATTGCATTTCTTTCCAGGCAACTCTTCATTGTGGGTCACAGTTTTTGTTATGTTTTGCGATTTTAAATATTTAATTTTCTGAGGTAACTAGTATTCTAAAAAATTCCATTTGTGATTGTCGCATTACTTTTGGTGTCTAATTGACTGTTTAGAGAATATTATTGATTAGATTCTCATTGCATTTCTTTCCAGGCAACTCTTCATTGTGGGTCACAGTTTTTGTTATGTTTTGAGATTTTAAATATTTAATTTTCTGAGGTAACTAGTATTCTAAAAAATTCCATTTGTGATTGTCGCATTACTTTTGGTGTCTAATAGACTGTTTAGAGAATATTATTGATTAGATTCTCATTGCATTTCTTTCCAGGCAACTCTTCATTGTGGGTTACAGTTTTTGTTATGTTTTGCGATTTTAAATATTTAATTTTCTGAGGTAATTAATAAATAAATGTTGTTTAGGCTGTTATACTCTTGAAAATATAAAATGTCAGCCGGTCATGACCTTAGGTTAATGTAGTTCAATTTCCCGCTCTTTCACTCTTATTCTATTTACTGGGGCAGACTAAAAAAGTAGTTTATGCTGAAATCCTCCGCGGAAGAAATTGACTAAAAAATAACATAACCAATTCCATGAGTTCTGCGTCGAAAATTTCTTGCGCTGAGAGAGGTTTCCACTGCAAATGTCTACAATGTATCAATACAGAAGGATTTAAACTGGAACATCTCGTATAAACATTTAAATTATATCGAAAGATTTGAAAAGAAATATTGTGCAATTTATTTTTTTTCTGTACCAAAGGAACATTTTTTAAATCGTTATCCATGTGGATTCATTCATGGAAGGAATATATATTTTTTTTAATATAATTCCAATTGTCCTGTTTTCAATGTACCATACATAATTTCACTATCCACTTGTAGTTTTAGTAAAAAGTATTTTTTACTTAACAAGTGGATATTGGTTTCCGAAAATGTATTTCCTTACAATTGTTTTGTTTTTTTTGCTGAATTTTATTCAAAACAAACACTATTAATAAAAGATTATGATCATTAGATGAGTTTTATTCCTTTAAATTTATTATTTTTTTTTAATTTTTGAAAATTAATCAATTTAGTCTTCAAACTTTCTTAAATTCCAAAGTTGTTGAAGCAAAAATAATTTTGGAAATTTTGACTAAGGTTAAAGGAAGTGCAGGTCACATTGATAATACACTTTTATCGATTCATGTTACCATATTAGGCATTTAAAGTTACTTCATTAATTAATTAATGTAAACATGCTAAGATGACGCAGACGAGCTACATTTTTTCTATAATAAAAATGTATAAAACAATCTTACATCCCTTTTTCTATACAAGAAATAATTCTATGTTTCTCTCCATTTTTATATTAATTTAGTCCTCAAACTTTTTTAAATTTCGAATTAAATTCATAATGATGATTAGATAGTTAGCCGTCGAGGTGATAAGTAAAGATGGAATGGTTGGGATTCGGCTAAAGAAACCTCAATATGATTTTTGTTTAAAAAAAAAAAAAAAAAAAAAAAAAAAAAAAAAAACATATTGAGGTTTCTTTAGCCGAATCCCAACCATTCCATCTTTACTTAAATTCATAATAATTTTGTATGAAGCTAAGGTAATATTGATAATACACTTTCCTCTGGCCACGTTATCATTTTAGGCATTTAAAGGTAGGTATGCATGTATGTGTATGTTCGTTCCACAATAATAAATCAGGCAATTATAAACTATAACAATCAATTAATTTTCTTATTTATATTTCAATACTATCTATATTTCAAACTGCCTTTGATTGTCTAGACGACCAACAATGTAGTTTTTAACATCCCCCTCATATAATGTATTTTAGATCTCTCATATAATATATTCATCACATCTTGATAATACTTAGGATCCTCCTTGGGTAACGGTGATTGTACCTGGCAACTATTGTTCCTATGTATAGTCATATTTTCCATGGGAGCTCTGATTATACAAGGAACAGTGATCATACATTATGATTTATACATAGGAACCTCCATTTTTTTTTTTTGTCGATTCTACGTTATTTTTATTTCTATCTGTTTGTTTTTCACGAAATGGCTTAATTGTAGTATATATAGATAGATATGCAAAATCGTATTAGAGTGTAATCGGATTTATAATTATTATATAACTGAGTCAATATGTATAATTTTAATTTTATAATTGGAAGTATATTTAATAATTGTATTTAGACGAATCTCCTTCGCTATAGGTCCTCACAAATAAATGAATTAAAAAAAAATCCTTTTTAAGTTGATGACAGTAATAGGACTTGTTTTATTCCCTTGTTTCAATAGCACAATTAGGACCACACGAAACTAACCATCTGCAAGAATTATTAGAAACTTATGATAGGTGCGAATAATCATTTCCCCTCCCCTTTTATTGCGTTTCTTTTAAGTTCCAGTAACTATTTCATCTAAGCCCGTTTTCATAATATCCTTACGCTTGGTGTGACTAAAATATCACAGAGTCCCTCTATTTTGGGAGGTAACGCACTAGGATTAACCTTAACTTGGATAAGAGATATTGTCAAGTTCGTATGGAGAGATGGATTCTTGAAAATCGCGATGTAGTACTCCGGGTTCGAGAAGTTACAATGATCGTTTTACAAGGGATTTTGTTCCAAGTTCTATATGTTCTCGTGGAATTATTGTTACTTTATACAGCTTTTAGATCCAACGGAATTTAATTGAGGGAGAGAAAGAGCAGGGCGTATTTTAGGCTCTGCTGGTTCCACATATGGGATTCTCTCGACTGGAAATCGAATAATGGACTTTTTTTTAACCAAAATCTCCGAAAGTGTAAATTTAATAAAATATTTTAACTGCTGCAGCTAATATGACGAAAGGAAAATGATTTTAATTATTATTTTCTTTTGTTCACGAATTTAGTGTTATTTTTTTGCAAAGCTATTAAAAATGATTCTGTAACTAAATATATATATATATATATATATATATATATTATATATAAAAATATATATGTATGTATAATATATAGTTACAGTCGAATAAATATACATTGTATACATATTTATGAAGTCTCTCTCTCTCTCTCTCTCTCTCTCTCTCTCTCTCTCTCTCTCTCTCTCTCTCTCTCTCTCCCCTCTCTCTTTCCCTCTCTCTCTCCTGCAGCCTGCATCCCTACTAGTATTGCAGGCAGGGAATTATCATAAGTCCTTGGCAATGTGACGATACTGGATGAATAACAATGAAATAATGCAGTATTGATAAATTAGCTGGTATGGAATTTACATCTCTTGCTTACTTTTTATTTATATATTTACTCCCGGCTACAGAATTAATGAATTTCTCATTCCTCGCATTCCTTACTAACGATTAATTTGCAGCTCGTTTCATATAATCTGTGTTATTAAATATGTATTTAGACGAGATTATATATTATTGTGCAGAAATATTTTATGTAGATATAAATTTATTTTCAATTATGTTAATTGATAAAAGTCTTTCTGTTAATGATTCTTTTTATAACTATTTACTAGTCCCGGAGGCCCTATGGCACCTGGTTGGCTGGAGTGTTGAAGCACTTAACACTCCGTGCCAACGGCCGTGTGTTCGATTCCCACTAGTGGTGGTGGTTTTTCTTTGGAAGAAAGATCAGCCCTATCCTAGCCAGAAAAGAGTGGTGACCTATTGATAACCCGTCCTAGTCCTAAAATTCTGCGTTGATTATAATATACGTTAACATTCAAATTAAGTACTAGTTGCATATGCATTATTTAACTATGTTATTGTTGTACGTTATATATACTGCATCCATTTGCTAACATAATTGTACGGCCTGAGAGACAATTAAAATATTTGTTACATGTCAGCATGTTAAAATTTGTGAACTTTTTGACGGAAATTTTGTATCCAAATCCACTGAAATGTTTGGTGCACAACTATTAATAACTACTCTTGCCAATACTTTCTCCATACTCCCCCCAAAATAAACAGCATTTTTTAATTCATTTTAATAGTAGTTTATTTATAGCATGAGTGTTAACGTAAACATGAATAAAATAAATCATACTACAGAAAGATCAGTGTTTTTACATACTCTCTTTAAACTGTTAATACCATCTATTCTTGTAATTCCAAAAAAAACTTGTTCCATCATAAATGAGGAAGGGGGAATTTACTCCAATAAAAAATTATGCAAAAATTAATTTTGCTTATTTTCTTTTCTTATTTTAGTAGTTTTTTCGTAGCGGAGGTTATAATTCTCAGTAAATGCGGGAAAGTTTATTACTTAAAATGACCTTTTTTTTTTTTTTTACTTTAATTTTGCTATAGACTAATTTTTTCATTGTTATTTCAGATTTTAGATTTCTGAAGGCTGACGCTGCCTGAGAAGCAGCGCTATTCTTGTGAGTTCGATAAATACTTTATTTATTTTTTAAAATATAGAATATCGCCTGTTTGATATTTTTGAAACATTTTATTTGCAGTTTTTTATGCTATTAGTTGGGTAGTTTTTTTCATTATTACAATACTTTATATTCCTTCAGAAGCAGTATTTCATAATGACAAGAAAAATTCAGAATTAAACTATTCACAAGTCTGGTCAGTTCACCACTTACATAATAGAATTAGTTTCTATCATTAAGACACTTTCAAGACATGTTTCGAAAACCCTAAATACTTCATATTCATAGTTGGTACGATCTATACACTTCTATCACAATTTAATTGATAACGGAAGGATGCACACGGAAGGATTAATTTCATTCTTCAATGAAAGCTTATATTCAACTAGGCACTTTACCGTACAACCAAAGTTCAGTGAGGAAAATCTTATTTTTGACATTGGAAACAATTATCAAACGTTAATAGTCAATTGTTGACACAATTCTATGAAATATAAATTTTAAATAATCCTAATCAGCTTTTGATATACCACTAATGCTAATGAACAGGACAAGAATTATTTTCAAACTTAAAAAAAAAAAAAAAAATGGTGGTTGACGGACAATGCCTGACTTCATTTTTGGATTCATCTGATGGCAATGTTTCAAAAAAACCTGAAACTATTTATTTAATAAAATCATTGTTGACCAGTGTGATTTTATTGTCTAAATTCTATTACTTCTATGATTTTATCGTTCCACTATTAATGTTTTGAAACAATAAAGTTTCTACCACGATTTGAGTTTCAACGGACGAAAAAAAAAATCCGTTTAGAGCCTGCTGCTAAAATTTAGGAACATAAATATGCTTAAGGTCCGCAACAAATCTATGTAATGCACTGTATAACATAAAGTCTTATTTTTCATACATGGCCACCGCGCATGCGCAAACGCCAGCGGACACTTTTTTGTAGTGCTTTTTTGCAACTTTTTTTTCAGTTTAGTCATTGCTAAAGCATATTTATGCTAAAAATCAGAACGGCAGAGCGCTTCTGCACCTAGGCCATTATCGGGGTGCGATTTATAAGTAGCCATATTACATAAACATCCATTGTGGAGCAAGGAGTTTTTCTTTCAACGGGCCCATAGATGAAATAATTCAACCTGAATCTTGGCGTTACCTACTAGACCACAGGGAGACCCAATGCACTACACTGTTCTTCTACTTTCCGCTCTAAATTTCAATTAAATACTCTGATTTAAAATATTCCTTAGCTCAAAACCTCTGTACCAATTGGTCTGAAGTGCATTGGAGGTTGAAAAAAGAAGAGCCCCGGCGTGAATGAGAATCCCAAGATAAAAAGAGGCCCCAGCACTGATTAGAAGGATGGTGGGGATGGGGGTGTAAGCACTACCCCAGACTTACTTTCGACTAATAACACTAAAAGCATTTTATCTTTCTTTCTGTTGAAAGAAAGGGATTACCCCTTTCAACATGAGGGCTTCATTCCTGATATGGGATCCGAATTAACATTATACTCTCTAATCTTCCTTTCATTTCTTTTAGAATTAATTTTCTCTTTTTTATGATGGTCTTATATCAACGCTGTATATACTCGTTTGAATATATATATATATATATATATATATATATATATATATATATATACATATATATATATATATATATATATATATATATATAAACATTCACACACACATACATACCAAAACTTTAATTTACATCTGCAATGTGTAAAATCAGGCGACCGGAGGTTAACATTAAGCTTTATGTTTTTTTCGCATGGACAGAAACTTTTTTTTTTTTTTTTCTAGAGATGCTTCTAGTTAACGAAGATGACCTTTTCGAAGCACTTAGTTGCTGGCAGTGGAAAATGTTCCGGAAGAATGAAAATAGTCACTGCCAATATTTTGAATTTAATAAATGTTTATTGGAGTTTAGTTTAACATTGTTTGGCAAAAGAAAAATACTGTTACTTAAAGAAACACATTTATTTATTGTTCGGTGTTTTATTTTGGAAATCGTTTTCGGGGACTAAGCCCCATTTTCAATGCCCATGCATTGGTTCTTACTCAGCCGAGCCTTTCTCCTAGACATTTACATGTTTTACTGCCAATTAATAAGGTTTAATTGGTTTTCAAGCAATGTTTTATGATGTGTTTTTTCTGAAAACGATTACTGCTCAATATAAAATTATTTTTTAAGGTAGTGACTATTTTAATTTCTCTTGACGTGACTTTTCTTTTTAGGCGGTGTTTTGTTTGTGAAATGTCGTCAAAATAGGATTATTTTATACAGACATTCATATAAATATATCATTATGGAAAACGTTTAGTCTGTCACCTTAACTATCCCCTTTGTCGTAATATAAGTCCATGAAAATGGTTATCAAAATCATAACAATAATAGATCTTGTAAAAAAAAACAACACAGAATTCGGCGATAGCTAGGGGTGAAGCGAAAAGAAATAAATATTGTTGAGAAAATCACTCTTTGGCTTGCATCCAACTTAAATTTGGACTCTAGAATCTCTGCCAGAGCTTATGCTTTTCACCGGGCGTTGTTGCGTTGTGTAAATAAAGTTGTAAATAAATAGGAAATCTCGCGCTTTCTGAATGGATTTATTTTTAAAGAGCAGGCAGGTTGGCTTGAGGTGGGCGTTACTTCAGGGAAGACCCCTAAAATACCATCCTATTAATAGCCCTTAGGACCTACCTTCTCCTGATATTCGGAGGTCAGTATTTTGGCGACTCTCTAAACCCGTTAGCTATCTTCTGTTTAGGTTATAAATCCTTACATAAACATTTTCATAAATGGTTGTACATTCTTATGTATTTACAAGGCCTAAGAGCATTTATCTTGCTTTGAAAAATTTATCTCGCTTGTCATACTTGGTCAGAACCGTAGAACACCGTTACTAATCGTAGGAACACAGGAAAATTGAAGGAAAAGAAGGAGACTATGACATAACTAGGAAGGGCGGAAGAAATTCAATTATATATTTCAGTTTTGTTTTAACAGTTGACAGATAGGTTATCACCCCTTTCAAGACAGAATTTTTATTCATTCCCATTTTGTGGAAATGGAATTTTCGAGAATCGCTTTAGTGAGTGAGGTAATGCAGGAAAAATTAAATAATATGTAAAATTAAATGATCATTATAGTTTATGTACATATATGCTGCTAGCAAAAATGAGATTTATAATAATTGTAACTAAAAAAAATAAACTTTTCTTCCGTGCACACATTTAAAATAAATACTTTTTCGTGCAATTTTAGACTTTGATATAAATTAGAAATTTGGTGTCTTGCTTGCTTCATACATTATAACTAGATATATGGGAATGTTCTATGCAACCAATATGATTCAACTCTGCACGTTCATTACTTTTACATATCTTATTCAGGACAATAAACACATTTTACACCCTAGAATATGTTGAACTCCATTACCAGCATTTCCTTCCTTAATCTCTGTACCCGCACTTTTTACATTTTTGCGGGTACTCTCCAACAGATAAATTTTGAGGTCTAAAGAATTCTTGACAGCGGTGGTGGTTGTCAACCCACCGCTACATGTGCATTTTGTGTAAACCCCGTCTTGACATTTACAGCGAACGTCTTAAGCTAGGAGAGCTTCACATGGCATAAAATAGTATATCTCTCACCTGCTTAAACTAAAAACATTCCTCAACAAGGAAACTACTACAAATAAATATAAAAAATGAAATAATTTATTTTCATATGCTACATGGGCAGGTTCTATTATTGCTTAATGAAGAGCACTCTAGTGTGAGGTTGAGTATGTTGCAGAACATTATTCTATAAACTCAAAACGACATCTATGACGCGGAAGACCACATTTTCTTTTGCCAATATTTCATATTACCGAGCACTGCATGGCAAATAGCCAGGAAAATGAACCTACAAAGAATCATATATCCTGGCTCAGATATGATTCTGCGTTTCATTCTAAATAAATTCAGCACTGCATCCAAATTCACCTTTATGTTTTAGTTGTAAAATTGGTTTTTCTCAAGAAAAGTTTGTAACATTTTAAAATCTAGATTTAAGCTACAATGAATGCCACTACCATACCTACATTGACAATATAAAGAGACGCTTGTCGATTTACTTTGTACGTTTGACAGTCTATAATGTATTTAATTATTTTAGGATAAAAGAATGTTTATTGAGATAATTTCCACGGACCAGATGGAGAAGCTTGAAAAATAATATATGTATAAATTGAAGAGGGGGTCCAGTGGTAGAGCACTGGACTATATGCTGGAGGACCTGAGTTCAAATCCGAAGCAAGCACTAAAGATTTTTTCTTCTAGTGTCTTCGTTCATGGGTTGAATTCAGCGTCCCTGACCGTCCCTAGGCTTGGTGCTAATGACTCTAGCAGTCGAAGCCACAAGGGGAAAACCAGGCGGCCGGAGCATAGTACTGACCACACTATCTTCCTAGTGTGCCGTATGGTCACGAATCAGATACTTCAACAGTATCTGCCCCTAAGGGCCCTCGTGGCCTGTTACGGGACTGATTTTTTTTTCTGATAAATTGAATAGATTTAATAGAACTGCTCTTTATTTCGGCAGCAATGGTAACTATTTCCCTGCCTTTCTCTTTACCGTTCAATTTAATCGCCACTTCTTGTTGAGTGACAACATTCTCTTAATTTTAACATTCTCTTTTTATAAAAAAATACTTAAATTTAATAAAAAATGCCCTTAGGTTTTAATAGCTTCAGCGTTATGTCATTTCAATAAAACTATAAGAATTTGTTTTTATTTTGTTTAAAATATTGGAAAAGAATGTGTGAAATTACTTCCGTGTCTTAACAAAATATATAATTTGAAAGCTATATTCTCTTTACCTTCTTTGTTTCCAAATTCTTTATTGTGTTCTTTAAATTACGATCGACGCAACCTAGCGAAATTTACAATGAATCTTAAACATTTATCTTTCTTACAATGAATCTTAAACATTTATTTTGCAATATTTGAATTTTTTTAAAGTTTATACGGCAAGTGTAAGAAAAATATTGGACAGACGTAAGAAATCATAATAAATAAATAAGTTTTTAATTTAGAAGATTTAAATGAAAGTTTTAGTTCAACAAGAGAAATAAGTTTTGTAAGGTTCCTTTTGCTTGGTTAACTTCACTGTTGACATGAGTGGTTATTTTAATCTAGCATCTAATTCTATTTTAGATTATTACTATGTTAGAATAAATCTATTGTGTTATGAATGAACTATAAAACAGCCTTAGACTATTTTCCTTAGAATATCTTCAACATATATTTTTTGCAAATTCCTCTTCTACCTTAAGAGCTGTGAAGAAGAAAAAACTATTTATTTAGTTAATCGAATCCCTGTTCCCAGGATTGGTGTTTTTTCCCCGGCCACTGAAGTAGGAGAAAAAAAAGCATATAGTATTACCCGGCTACGGCTGGGTTATGTTTATCCCCGCTCCCTACTCTAATTGAAATGACCCTAACCTAGATTTTTCATAGCCATCTCCTTCATATTACTCTGTTACCTCAGGGGAAATTTTATATTTTTTGCGAAACACGCACACGCTCTTTTTGGAATTTTCGTCCTGGCTTATCTTCCTATCTTGACTTTAAATTAAATTTTTCCGTAGCATTGGATACAGATTTTTTTTTTTAATTTGTTATTTCTATTGTTTATGATCCGAAATGTTTCCTACGATAGAAGCATCTCCGATATATTGTACCGTGCCAAAGGGTCGTGGGTCCGATTCCCACTAGGGGTGATGGCTTTTCTTTATAAAAAAAAATGCATCAGCCCTATCCTGGCGAGAAAAGGGTGGTAACCTATAGATAACCCGTCCTAAAAATTCGTAGTTAATAAAAATGGACGTTAAAATTTAATAATATAGTCTTATATATTGTAAATGTAGATGTGGTAGAGCCATTAACTGGAGGTTAAATCTAGACTAAAAACCAAATTTTCTTAAGAAAGATAATTTTTTTTTTAATTTTTTTTTTTTATTTTTTTATTTTATTTTTTTTTATTTTTTATTTTTTTACGGCGCATCGACATAAATCTTTTCCATTAGCGCCGACGTCCAGGGTGCAGCCAGGAATTTTCTCAGCGAGCCCTGAGATGAGAAAATTTCTGGCGCCGGTGGGGATCGAGCCCACGGGAGACCCCTAAAAAAGATAAAGTTTCAAAGTCTACTTCGAACACAATTTGGATGCAAACTTGAATTTATTTGGAATCGTACGTAAGTCAAGATATATGATTCCTTGTAGGTTCATTTTCCTGACAATATGCTATGCAATATTCTGTGATAAGAAAAATTGGTAGGAGAAAAAAGACCTTAATCTTCCGGGTGTCTTTTGTGTTTGTAGATAATGTTCTAAAACAATCCTTGGATAGATGTTTGGACGAACGAAAGATAGAAATTTGAACTAACTCCTAGTTTTAAGAGTACCCAAAACCGAAATTCTAATTTAGTACTTTTTAAAAATATGGTTTAATATTTCGTTTTGGAAGTGACTTAATTCCATTCTCTCCAAATGTCTATTACGCATACAAAGCCTATTACGCAAAACTGTAAGTGCTAAGATTCTTTTGGACAAATTTTGCGGATTCTGAAGGCTCTATTGATCGTTTGAATAAGTGGTTTGTTAAATGTAGGTTGTTCTTCAATGTAACCTTTTACTGAAAATAGGAGGTAAAGGTGAAGTGTTTTGAAGCAACCATTTATGGCTTTAAAAAAAAAAAAAATAGTTGATTCAAAACCCCTTGGTTCTGACTAAAAGTGGCTTATTTTCTCACTTCCACATGAATACAGCTAATCGGAGTAAATTTCCAGCTCGCGTTGCCATGGAGTACAATCATTTCAAGAGCACGTGTATGGACAGGAATACCCTTTACCAGCATAGCCTTCTAATGAGGTGAAATAGACTCGGTGAAACCTACATATAGAACATCTGCCTGCCCCCACCTTTTATTGCTTAAAATTCTTAAAATATGCATTCATTTATTGCATAAGCCAATACCCTACATGGTTATCATTGCCCTAGATTTATCATTTCGTTTAGATTTCGGTTTGCATTATGTATTCTTGTTATAAACTAGTGTATACCAGAAATATTATTATTTCATGTCGAATGCTTATGTTATTTATGAATGTTTTTTCCATTTATTTTTTTCAACACATATTTTTATTTATTAATTTTATTTTTTGTTCTTTTCTTATTAATTTATTTATTATATTTTGTCCACAGTCCAAATGTTCATAAAATATTTTTGGTTCTTTAAAGAATTAAACAATTTTAGCCAGCTTCTAGAGCTTTAGCTGTTTCAGGCGTCATATTATTTTTATGGAGGAAATTTTATAGCCACAACATTCCTTAGAAATATGTTCAATGCTTATCATAATTTTATTATTTAGAAGATTTTTTTTGTCCCCATTTTGGCTTCAAATGACCGCGAGTTACCTTTGAGTATCCAATTCGAAGTCCGATTACGACCACTTCCTTTCTAGGTTGTCTTCAGGATGAAATTTTTTAATACGGCGCGCTGACATCATGGCCATTAGCGCCGACACCCATGATGCAGCGAGGAACGAGCCGTGCGACCCTGTTGGCTTTTATTTCGGAAAAAAGATATCAGCCCTAAACTGGCAAAAAAAGGGTGGCAACCTATAGATAACTTGTCCTAAAATTCTGAGGTCATTATAAATGGACGTTAAAATTTAAATAAATAAGTTTATATTGAAAGTATAAAAATGAAACCGCAAATTTAATTTCATATATATTCACATGTCTATGAATCTAACATTAATGGTAGTTCAGATTTACCTAAAAACTTTTTTTTGTGACAAAGTCAATAATTCGTTCAAACAACGAGCCGGGCGTGAGACCTCTGTAGTAGACAAGGGATCCCCTGTGTCGGAGGAAGTCTCGAGAATAGATAAGGGAGGTAGGTACACATAGATAACAGCTGATAGAGCTAGATCTTTACAACCTACACACTGCTATGCTTCCAGCATTACTCTGGCTTTTCATTATACTCCATTCCATTCATTGCTGGGATGGAGAACATGTATAACTTAGTAGCTAGTTCTCCTGTTACTAGGGAAAAAGATAGCTTCATAACGAAGCCCATTTTTCAGCAAGGAAGTTACGATTCACCATATTCCGGGAGAACCTATCGGCATAAAAAGTATATATATATATATATATAAATATATATATATATATATATATATATATATATATATATATATATGTATACTGTGAAACCTCTCTATAGCGGACACCTCTGGGAGAACGAAAGTTGTCCCAGAGGTGTCCGCTATATAGAGGGGTTGGTCGAGATGGGTACGTACCGAATTTGTATATTTAATTCATGTTTTAATTAACCATTTAATAATTACCCTTTATAAGTATATAGAATGAAGTTCGATAAGTATAAACTTAAAAAAAAAAAAATTAAAAATATTTTAACGCGTATATCCAAAGAGTGATGATGGAGGCTTGGATTCCTACTGAGTAACTGTTTCCGCATTCACCGATGCCGATTCCCCCCCACAAATGGCTCTAAATGAAATTTTGTATCTGCCACGAAATTTTTCCAGCCACCCATTGGAAGCTATTTTTTGCCTGGATCATAGCACCTGATATGGGAATGTTTTGAACACGCACTCTTTTAAACCATTAACCGTGTAGCGAGATCGATTGTAAATCCGTGTCCAGTTCATAGTTCTTGGACAACATGTTTGTCACAATTTTCCGTCCATTTCTGCAAAATTTGGCAACATTACGCGCACCACATTTTTCGCTATTAGAAAATTTTATCACGTCAATTTGTTCTTTAAGTGTCAGAGATTTTCAATTAGACATATTGAAGAGAAAGCACGATATTTACTCAACAAGAGCTAAAAACCAACTGAAAATTGAAGAGAGGGAATGTGAACGGAATGAAAGTTTTTGAATATTCCTTGAACCGTGATACCTCGTAGGCAAAACAATAGTAATCTGCCAGCGGGAAAAGCATATGCTTCTGCTGAAAAGGAAGAGGTTCCTGTTGTGAAATTCCTAGGAAGATATTACTAGTCACTATTCTATATATATATATATATATATATATATATATATATATATATATATATATATATATTTTATTCTTACAAAAAGTTTGTTATTGTTAACGCATTTTACTGGAAACCTACACCGATAGGAACGCTTCGATAACTTACATTAGCTGTACTTGTCCGTAGTAAGGAGGTAAAAAAATCAGGTTTCTCTGTCCGTGTCCGTTGTACAGAGGTGTCTACAATATAGAGGTTTATTTTACCTATAGAAAAATTCGGGACTGTGAGAAAATGTCCGTTAATAGAGGTGTCCGCTGTAGGGAGGTGTCCGTTAAGGGAGGTTTCACTGTATATATATATATATATTCCTAAATAATTTTGCTCTTTTATATTGGAGACCCGGTGGCCGAGAGTGTTAAGGCATGAGCACTTAACACTCCGTGCTAAAGGTCGTAGGTTCGATTCCCACTATGCGGTGGTGGCTTTTCTTTCGAAAAAAGAAAAGGCATCAGACCTATCCTGGCTAGAAAAGGGTGATAACCTATAGATAACCTCCAAAATTCGTAGTTAATAATAATGGACGTTAAAATTTAAATTAAATTCTTTTATATTTGTAACAAACATCTGACTCATTTATTAATTTTTTACTCTCGACTTAAGCCCCCCACTAACTTCTAATGGATCGATTTCGTTATCTTTCGCATCACACGTTCCTCATTATTTGTGTCTGATATCTACAGAGTTTCATTCCGGAGAAGTAAAATTACGGATTGGATTAGATTTCGACAGAACTTCGACTTTGTGTTAGAATAAAAGTCCAAATTAGTTATTAGTCAATGTAACAGTTCAAAGTTAAGTGTTGTAAAATTTGTTGAGAAAATATGAGGTTGAAGCAGCCTGAAAAGAAACATTATTTTAAGAAAAGTTACGTTGTGCGGACCTACCGCCCAAAGAAGCAGATGCGGCGGCAAAAAAAATTTGCATTGTACATTGTTAATATAATTCTCAAAAATGTATATGTAATATAGGAGAAATATATTAGCATATACTGTAGGAGTATTTAAATTTATTTTCTTGAATCTATATGTATTTCTCGAATCATTTCTTACACAAGTGTAAATTATAGAGCAACCATTTTTCTTTTCTTTTTTATTTTTGTGAGATTTGATTTCTAATGGAGAATAAAATTCAAGACTATACCTAAGAGTTCTGAGATTCTAGTAGAGCGTAGAAATTCCCTGCAATTTTATTCAAATTTAAAATAGGCCATGGCCTTTAATTTATTCAAAGACCCAGCCACAGATGCAAAGAATAGCCCGAAAACCTGGGATTGTTGAGAGCAGTTGTTGCGCACGACAGGGAGGTGCAATTTCCCCTGTACATATACAAGATCCTACTTCTGCCCTCCTATATGAATTCAGAGGGCTATGCCTGCAATGAATGTGCATAGATTTACCCTCTTTTAAATCGCAATACATAGCCTATTATCATTTATTCCAATCCAAATTTATATTTATTGATTAATTAATGAGGAATACAAAATTATTCATTATTAGCTTATACAGGGTGTCCCAGCATATGTGTCCACCCCCTTTTTCTCCTAGAGTTGTTGGAATTTCGAAATGAAACTTGGTAGGGCATAGTTATGTTGCATGAGGTTTATTTTGAAGGTTTAGTTGACTTTGTAAAATTCTCCAGTTTTTCTCCAGCGTATCTAACTCTTGAGTTTCCAATGGCAACAGGTATATTTTATGACGAATTCTGTTAGAAAATTTAATTTTAAGATTAATTTATTCCGAGACATCTTTTGATCCGACGCACCGTTTGCGCGTAAAACGCAAACAACTGAAAAATATCGCCCTTTTGTAGACAAATTCATATTTATCACTGAAACCAAGCCTTGTACGTAAAAACACCTCGATGCAAACGTTGTAGCCTATTAATTTTCCTTTCAGATGATACCAAGATCAAAGTTGTAGATTGAATATTTAACGGGATGTTATGAATGAAAAATATACCTTAAAAGTTTTAAAAAATAACAATTCACAAAATCGATATGAATAGAAAAAAAATAGCTGTCATAAACAATAAAAAAATAGTATGTACTTATTTACTTTATGAAAAAAAAGAAGTAAAAACAAATTATTATAAAGCAGAACAAAATAGACTTCTCTTTCCATATGAAATTATTATTACATTAAACGACAAACTAAAAAACAAATTTCCCTTTGTTTAAAAAAAAGTAATCAGTTTCCAAAGAAAGTTACATTGCTTAAAAAAATATTAACTTCACTAAATATGGCGAAAATCATTTTAAATGTTCAAAATGTCCACCTTCAACATTAATACATTGCACAAGTCTCTTCGGGAAATCATCCTGAGCATTTAAAATCTCATCTATTTTTAATTGTGCAACTGACCGAGTTATCCGATCCATCATGTCCTCTTTATTTTGGGGCCTTTGATGGTACACCAGGGCTTTTAATCTACCCCACAGATAGTAGTCCATGACCGTCAAATCAGGTAATCTAGGCGGCCATTCTACCCCCATCCTAAACAGCGACCTATACAGCGATCTGTGGGAGAAGGGAGGAAAGTACCGAAATTAGTAATAAAATTTAATTAGATCATAAATAAATTTAAATAATAATAATAAATGTAAATAATAATAATAAATTTAAATAATACTTCATGATTTTATAAAAGTTGCATGTAATACCTGGAAATAACTGACGAAGTTTTTCCCGTACTATCAAAGAAAAATGTGTGGGACAACCGTCAAGTTGTATGTACATGTTACATCGTTGTTGCAGTGGAATATCTTCCATTAATGTGGGTAGAGTATTTGTCATAAAATTACAAAAAACTTCTCCCGTAAGTCTCCTTTGAAAGAAATGAGGGCCAATTACGTATTGTCCGAAAATCCCGCACCATACATTTACCGAGAACCTACGGGTGAGGATCTTCTTCCGCCCAGTAATGACAATTGTGTTTATTAATGCTCCCACCGCTGCAGAATGTGGATTCGTCAGTCCATAGAATATGTCTGTAAAAATTCCTATTTCCTACTAAGGCTTGTTGCATCCAATGGCAGAAGCGTAATCTCTTATTGCAATCCTCAGGTAATAGTTTTTTGTGCGGATTCATATGGAATGGAAACATTTTATTTTGTTTTGCAATCCTTCCCACCGAGGACTTAGTCATATCTGAGTCCCTAGCAATGTCCCTGCAGCTGACATGGGGATTAACTGCCATTGCTGTAAGGGCATTTATTGTGTTCTCTTCGGGCATCGCAGGTCTTGGCATTTTCCTTCCCTTCCTTGCGCAAATTAATGAACCTGCTGTTCTTAATTTTTGCTCAAGTCTCGGGAAGAGCTTTCTTGAAGGGTGTGGTCTATTGGGAAATCGCTGAGCGTAAAGGCGTGCTGCGGCGCTGGAATTCCTTCGACATTCCCCAAAAATTAGGAGCATGTCTACATAAAAATCGAAAGCCGGCATATTTAAGAAGAAGAAGGTATGTTCTATCACTGAATGGTCAACTGATACTAGCAACAAATTTTTAAGTCCAATTTCTTATCAATTATACCAAATAATCTTAATTCCATTGTAACAGCAAACAGCCTCTTTCAACTAAGTACATTAACAATGAGGATAAGGAGCAGAAGTAAATCCTCACAGATGTTTTCATCCTTTTCTTTCTTATCATTATTACTCACGAAGTAATACATAAAAATCATCCCAGTGAATAAGTGTTTAACCCGAATTTCCTTGATTTGCAGTGGTATTCTTTGAAAATTAATGAAAAATCTGGTTTTCATACTCTACCGAAGAAATATGGCAAAAAGAATAAGTAAAAAATCTGGTAAATGCAACACACAACTTTCACTTACCACCTTAGTCGGAGAAGGTTAAATTATTTTAAGCAATTAATATCCATATTTTTCCACCCATCTCATCAATCGACCCAACATATGTTTTCATTCATAATATCCCGTTAAATATTCAATCTACAACTTTGATCTTGGTATCATCTGAAAGGAAAATTAATAGGCTACAACGTTTGTATAGAGGTGTTTTTACGTACAAGGCTTGGTTTCAGTGATAAATAGGAATTTGTCTACAATAGGGCGATATTTTTTCAGTTTTTTTGCGTTTTACGCGCAAACGGTGCGTCGGATCAAAAGATGTCTCGGAGTAAATTAGTCTTAAAATTAAATTATCTATCAGAATTCGTCATAAAATATACCTGTTGCCATTGGAAACTCACGAGTTAGATGCGCTGGAGAAAAACTGGAGAATGTTACAAAGTCAACTAAACCTTCAAAAGAAACCTCATGCAACATAACTATGACCTACCAAGTTTCGTTTCGAAATTCCAACAACTCTAGGAGGAAAAGGGGGTAGACACATATGCTGGGGCACCCTGCATATAGGGAGGAGAACTCGCTTATGACGTCAACCCAATGACGCATTCAAGATCTACTGACAAGAACATCTCAAGCTTGATGTGTCTTGTGTAATAAAATATCCCTTTTATACTTTTTGTGCATCATTTGGTGTGTAATGGCACCAATTCATTATGGTCGGAAAAGCCTTAACTGCAGATAATTGGAAATCTTTATGACAAGTTGGATATGACTAATGTCCTATTTTACCCAATAAATATAAAATAAAAGGCCTATGTTTCATATCTCATCGTTTGTGAAAAGTCATCTTTCACATGACCCCGTCAAACGGTGTGCGTTTGTACTCCGTTTATTTTCTATATTTTTCATTTATAAAACTTGGAAGACTTCACGTAGATAAGTTAATCCTTATACAATATTTTTTTATTACATTTGAGCTATTACCTGTTATATTTTTTTCTGAATTATTGTTACAAAAGGACGTATGCTAAGCAGTTTAATAGTGTATTACCGACCAAAGGAGTGTTTCCTGGAAGATGTAATTACTCCGACATAGTCAGATAGAAACATAATGTGTTTCTATAAAATTTCGATAGTATCCTATAAAACGCTAGAGATAGTATTATTACTAGGCGTGACATATTAGTATTTATTAGTGCACGAGCTTATCATATAGAGTAAGTTGATGGTCACAGGTTATAACGTGGTAAGTTGAAAATCTCAAGTTTTTATGACAGCTCCTTAACAGAGAATTAACAAAGAAAACGCAGTATTTTAGGAGATGCTAAGACATTTTTATACGTAGGGAATGATTAAAGCGGTAAGTTAGTTAATTCATTACGCTATGCATGAGTGAAGTTATGATAATCATAATAAACTTAACATGTTTTGTCCATTCGATAGGTCAGGAACCATTCGATGGGTCAGGTCGAAAACTAAAGGTTCTGCTAAACCAAGCAGGTACCTCTAACATTGAAGGCAAAGCCATTTATGAAAACAGTGTCTAGAGATACTGTTTTTTTCCGTCATACGTTTCTCCTAATTAAAAGGTTAAAGTGTATTAAAAACTGCGAAAAATTGGCACAAGCACGAACTGCCGCTTCCTCTGTTGGAAAACCTTCCAACAATCCGACACTTAGAGAAACATTTTCTTCATTATGGAAAAGCCAAATACTTTGTTCTTTCTTTTTCTTTCTCTGGAGAGACTAGCTTTCTCCGGCATTTATCTACGAGTCCGTGGGGAATTAAGAAATAGAAATGTCCTTCAATTCCAAGACATTTTTTTCTGAGCTTGGGTGCTTTGTTTTTATTTCAGCTCTTGAGAGCATTCAAGGAGAAGCTTTTTTAGAATTAATACATTTCAGAAGTTGTGTTTTTCATTCGTTAGTATTTTTTTCTCTGTTAAAATTAAATGGCTTATTTCATTTCACGGAATCTCAAATAACAGCGAAGTTTAAAAATATGATTTGCTATGTATGTACGTAAAACTCGTTTCGACAGAAGGCTTGCTTAGACGAACTGTGATTTTCTAAATCACTCATATCGTTTAATTGTCTATGTTGACTCATATATATATATATATATATATATATATATATATATATATATATATATATAAAAGATGAGGTACATATTGTCTTTTTATATCCTTCTTTTCTCCAAAAAAATATTCTGAGGTCAAGTTTAAATAAATTCGTTGACAATTGTGCCAGGATGACAAGGCCTAAAATACAAGGTTTAAATGAGGAGACTGCTGGTTTTAAGAATTTGAAAATTGCCTGAAGGTCGAAACGTTATTGTGAAATGTGGTGATATAAATAAATGACATATTTATGGTCTGAGGTATTCATCATAAAAAAAGTGTTTTAATGATATATATATTGTTGTATGTATATATTTATTTAGAATTTATACTAATATAAAATACATTGCTAGTAAATCGGTTAACATTGATGGAGAGGAAACGTGATTACAAGCTGTATGAAGTACTATTACTGGAGCCAGTCTCTAGACCTGTAAGGCTTCAGTTGCCGAACGGATTTCTTTTTGTGATTTGATGTGACAATAGGGAGTTTATTAGAGAAATAGGATGGCTGTGTAATTTTGAATGATACTTTGGATAGGGAGTTTTGGATGCAGGTTAGATGAATAGAATATTGAGGTCATTGTGAAGCGTAATGTAGGAGACAAAGAATGGTGCGTTGAATATTGTAAGGGTGCGTTTACATCTGACACTTCTCGCAGAAAATATATGTCAGGTGTCGGATACATTTTCTCTTGAAGGTTTACATACTGACAGAGATAGCTAGACATTTATGCCATGGATATGTATAGGACAGTTCTGGATTTGTTCTAATTTGCGATAAATTCACCAAAAGCACAAATAACACAGGTCTACAAAAATAATCTTTCTGAAATTTGATTTGATGATTTTGGTCAATCTCTATGCTCCTTGGCGTGCTGAAGCCGAATATGAGGTCAGTCCCTCTCTATCACGTAAGGAAATTGTTCAATCTCAAGTAAGGGCAAAGGTACTACCATTAAAAGAAAACAGAATTGGCGAATAAGAGTTTTCATTTATTTCCATGATCTTTTAGTTATTTCAATGTTGTTTACTGTACAAAATACATAAATGTGTAGAAATAACAGCTTCAGAATTAACAGTGGCATATTTAGTTATTATTTTTATGAAAACGTATTTTTTTCTCTTGAAAATTTCTCCGTGTTCGTTTCCGGCTGATTCACGCTGCAGCATCCAACAATAGTCAGCCATCATGTTTACGTTCCATTTGCCCTGATACCTACGTTCCATTTCCTGGATGTCCTGATGGAACCTTTCCCCTTGTTCTTCACTTACTTCCCCTAAGTTTTCCGGAAAATAGTCCACATGCGAATGTAAGAAGTGAACCTTCAAACTCATGTTGCAACCTTGTAATTAAAATGCCTTCAACATGCGTTCCACGATACTTCTGTAGTTGGGATCCTTCACGTTACCAAGGAACTTCTCAACAACATCTTTAAAAGAATTCCAAGCTTCCTTCTCCTTCTCATTCATGGTCTGAGTGAAATGTGGATCTGTGAAAAGTTTCCGAATATCTGGGCCTACAAAGATCCCCTCTTTTAGCTTTGCATCACTTTATCGTGGGAACTTGGAGCGTAAGTACTTAAAACATTCACCTTCTTTATTGAGAGACTTTACGAATTGTTTTATCAGCCTTAGCTTTATGTGTAGAGGAGGTAGCAGGATTTTGTCAGAAGGAACCAAACTTCTCCTAATTACATTTTTTTGGCCTGGCGACAGAGCTCCTCGTGATGGCCAGTCTTTGTTGTTCCAATGGGAATTTCTGTCTCGGCTATCCCATAAACATAAAAAACAAGGGAACTTGGTGTACCCTGATTGCTGACCTAAGAGCATAGTAAGTACTTTCAAGTCTCCACATATCAACCAGTTATGCTCAGTATAATGAATTCGTTCGAGAACTAATGACAAATTTTCGTATGTTTCTTTTAAATGTACCGAATGGCCAACTGGAACTGAAGCATAAGTATTGCCATTGTGCAACAAAACAGCCTTTAGACTTCGCTTTGATGAGTCTATGAATAGACGCCAATGAATCGGGTCATATTGTATACCAAATTGACCCATCAGACCAAGAATGTCTTTGCAATAAATAAGATTCTCATCCAGAGCAAAGTAAGGAACAAAAACTGCTTCACGGTGTCGACACCATGAAAAAGAAGTGCCTGGCTGTAATAAATTTTTGTTTTTAAGACGGGAGCCAAGTAACTGAGCTGCATCTTTTGGAAGTCCAAGATCTCTCACTAAGTCGTTCAACTCCTGTTGAGAAATAAGCTGAGGTTCATCTTCTGAACTGCTTGCTTTGAACTCACTGTGTACTTCATCGCTCTCCGACATACAGTCTTCTCTATTAGCTTCCCTATCTATACTGCCCAAGTCACAAGGGGGCTGAGGAACTGTCAATCCAGGACCGTGTGGTACCGGACGACTAGCAGATTCCACATTAGGGTAGTTAATGAGCTTATGATTTTTGGAATTATAGCCTTGAACATGACAATTGCAAAAGTAACAGTCATTAACGTGGTTTTTTTTTGCTCCCTCCACATCATTGGGATAGCAAATCCGAAAGATTTTAACTCTCCTTTGTACCATAAGCGAAGTTTTTCTACGCAGCTATGGCATACTTTGTGAGGAGCCCACACTTTATCTTGATCTCCTATTCTCAAGCCAAAATATGCATAATATACATTTTTGACAAAACCTGTTATATTTCGTTGGTATTTCTTAACTGTGTACTCACCAAAGATAAAACAGAAGTAGTCTGGACTGGTAACACAACGACGATGAGACATTTTGTCTAAATGCACTTTCAAACCTTAAAATACGTTCTTAATCACTTTGACACAACTAAGAGACCTCAGTGAATGTGTTCACTTCAGTTGATACTACTGAACTGAGAGAATGAACAGAAATTTAGCTCCAAGTTCCTGATACAACAGGTTCAATCTCGTTTAGTTTCAGACGGTGACATCTGAGACCAAACAAGTACGTTCCTGTCTGAACAGGTCGTGCCTAGACACCCTCAGGCCTACAACATCTACTGAGGGAGTCATTGCCTACACCACCTAGTGAAAGATGTCTGTTTATAAAAAGAGAAATCGTTTGGAAAAAAAAAAAAACCTACTTCTTACCAAATTTATGTGTATAGCAGGTATATTATGTTCTATGGATTTGAAAAAAATCTGTACGCGATAGAGAAAAACGGACTTCATTCTCGGCCTCAGCACACCGAGAAACACAGAGATTAGCCAAAATCATCAAATCAAATTTTTCGTTGTAGACCTGTGTAATCAGTATTTACATCTGTTGTATAGATGTGTCGACAATACAGCTAGTAGCCAAGATATTTATCTCTGAAATTAAATTCTTCTCGTAAAAATCTGTGTTTACACCTGGTGGTATAGAAGTGTCGACACTTATAGTTCGTGATAGCAATATATATCTCAGACATAAATTGCTCATGGTGTACACTAGTCGCAATTTCTGTCTGATATAAATTTCCTGCAATAACTAGCAAGTGTAAACTCACCCTAAGAGTTGAAATACTTTGTTGTCTACAGAGTTCTACGCCATCATATCATGTTTTGTTTAATTGCTTTCCTTGGGGTCTCCCGTGGTCTAGTGGCTAGCGCGCTAGATTCATAAGCGGGAGATGGTGGGTTCGATCAGAAATTTTCTCATCTCTCTCAGGGCTCGCTGAGAAAATTCCTGGCTGCACCCTGGACGTCGGCGCTAATGGCCAAGATTTATGTCGATGCGCCGTAAAAAAAAAAAAAAAAAAAAAAAAAAAAAAAAAAAAAAAAAAAAAAAAAAAAAAAAAAAAAAAAAAAAACTCATTCCTTTTCTAGGTCTCTACTTGTTCCTTTCGATACGGATGTTGTGGGATACATCAAAACAAAAACAAAAAATCAAATAGAAAATTCCCTTTTCATTCATTAGAATTTGAATTATTTATGATAAAACTTCATTTTAAAACTTTCTGGATAAGTCAGTTGTTATGTTTGTGTTTATATTTATTTATATTACTTCAATAGCTCCATTCCTTAAGAATGCGTAACAAGGATCCAATATGGATTGAGCTGTATGGATGCAAGTGCGATTACTATTTTGAAAGAATGCCTTAGAGAGAGTGTGCATGTAGAGACTGGAATAATGTATTCAGTCATGACCCAGTCTTGGGCAAGCACTGTAGCCATTATCACCTCAGCAACTCAGCTCCATTAGTTCCTGTAATGGCTTTGAATTAATTTGGCCTCCCGCAGGCCGCATATCCCCGATGCTTAATGGAAAATACACAAATTTCTCTTGGCGTTTGGTTAAACCTTACCGAAATTGATGATTCCAGATTAGATCTTGAGCGGTGGGATCGATAATCTCTCTATTGAATACTCTTACATTATTCAAGGATGTTGACAGCTCTAAGAAGCTAAAAAATATGCCCTTTTAAGAATAAGATGATAATGGTCTAAATATTTGCCTCCTTAGACTGTTTAGATACCATAGCAATTAAAATGAAATTAAACTCTTATAATCCTTCTTTGAGAATTCATTGTCGCCTCTATTTCTAACGAATTTATATTTAGTAACGGACTTCGACTGTTGAGTGATGAATTTATATGTACTGGACTGCAGTTCAGTGCTCAGCGCATGCGACATAATTAGTGGTACACTGATTAGTAATCTTCAGATCGCATGCTAAAGGAAAGCACATTAAATCAGCTGGACTAAAACCACATTTAAGTTATTTAGCCTAGATTTTGAGTAGATTCCCAATCAGTAAATTAACATTGAAATGGCCTCAAAAATACAGTACGATTTAATCTTAGTTGATATATTATGTAGTTAACTCTTCGCCGAAAGCCTTACACAGTTTCACTTAGGCATTGTTATATTTAAGTACTTTAACCTAGCTTATTTTCTAAAAAGGCGAGATTCCGTCAATAAAAGGCCGTAACCGTCAATGAAGCCGAACGCAGCAGCAATCAATGACAGTAAATAATTTGTTATGTATAAAAAAGAAATTTTCTCATTACTCAATACGTTGACTCTGAATGACAAAAGTTCTTGACATAAAACTACAGGTAAAATATTTTCTTGTAGAGAAACAAGGAGATAAATGTAACTCCAAGTCAGATATAACATAAATTAATCGACATACCCAAGTATCTCAAGCTTTAATAAAGTTCTTGTAACTCTTCCTCCCGACTCTTTAGCTGATCCTACTGACTTACCAACTCTTCGCTAGAATCTCCTCTCCCCCTTTAAATTTGAAAATGTATTCCACCTATAAAAGTTTCTTCTTCTCCGAGAAATATATAGCTGAGGTGGAAACTTGAACCAGCCGGTTAGTATAGGCAGTGCTCCCTCAAACTTGGGCCCCTTTCCATCTACTTCTTAGCCAAATTCCATTTCCTCCTTCACTCTTTAACGCCTCCTTTCCGCGGCTTGTATTTACATATTCGGTCTCTTCTAGAACTGCTTGCATGGAATTGTTCTTTGTGCATTTTCTCCTTGGAGCATATCGTTAAATTCTAATCTCTTTAAATTGAAAAAAGCGTCCAAGTTCCGTAATTGTCTAGCCGTAGAAATTCTTTAATTTTTGCATTTTTTAGAAAAACAGTAATAATATTTATGTTCTTTTCTAATTGTGTCATAGGTTTGATTATAGGTTTGGTATAAATGTAGGCCAATAATGCAGGTTTTCATATCACCCATTCTTTCCAGATGGCTGTTATGAGTGACAACCCCAACTACTCTCGCAATGTCCCGAGTAGTTTTTCCCTCCACCAAAGGTTGGTGTATGATCAACAACAGAAGCCTACCGCGACCTTCCTTGAAGTCGAGATTAAAATTTCCAAGACGATATGTTTGGAACTATAGCTGCTACTGGTACTTAGCTGGTAGCTGGTACTTACGTATATCCTTCCTTCCTGGTACTTATTCGTATATCCTTCCTTCGCCATGAACAACATTTATGTTATGCGCGGTTTCAACAATGGTGATAATCTTGCTTTTTAATATAGTGAATTTCAGATACTTTTTAATATAGTGAATATTTGTTACATAAGGAATGTAACAAAAACTAAACTAATCTCTGAAAAAAAAAACAAAATTAATAACCATTGTTTATAATCCATTAACCAGACTTTAGATTACCTTTGTTTACTAACCTTAACAGAATGAATATTTAAAACCTTCATTCTTTCTACACCAACCCAATATAAGAGAGAGTATATACAGTGTTTTGATTAACGTAACCCATTTTTTGAGTACCTGGTCTGGAGCCTTCCTTATATGGCAGAAACAACTTTAGTTGAATAAGTCGCGATTCCATCCATTTAAAGAATTAACTTTAATCCTGTGAATGAAGCTCATTGGCAGAGCACTCATTACTTGAGTGTAAAACGGGTGCATCTGGTAACAAATACCAACTATGGAAATTATAAATCCTGTAAGGGGTACCTACTCTAGAGCCTTAAATGATAATAGTCTTGGGATGGGGTAATTACAATGACATCCTATCTATCCGAAGCGAGTTCACGTCCCTAGGTGCAAGGCACTCATGTGAGTTAAGTGGATAAAAGATCCAATTACTGGCGCATTAATTTGACAATAAATAAAAAATAATAAAATTGTTTCCATCCGTAAGTTCCATACATCTTAGAATGCCAAACGGTTGAAAAAAAAAACGTTCTACACGATCATTGTAGGAATTGCTGGATGGTGGTAATTCACCAATTATAATTTCAGGGACTATGCCACTTTTTCAGTGCCCATGCGTAGGTTCTTTTAACACGTTCCCTTTCCCCTGTAAGAAACATGAAAACAATCCGGCAAGTCGAAATTAATTTTTATTAAAAAGGGGTTTTCTATGATGTCAGAAAACCATACTACCCCTGTATTTACCCGCTATTTTTCTTATATGACTGTCCTATCAAGTGCAAGCTTAAAACTGTGCATGACCTAGTACGCTCAGCAAATATATTTCAATAGGAATTGTATATACTCCGTGGTTCACGAGCATAGAGAGATGTCCCAGTGCTCCGTTTTGTGAACCACATGTGGTTCACTTGACAGGGAACGCGTTAAATACACAAAACTGAAATTCTAATTTTTAAGTGCATCCTACAAAGCCTCTTGTTTACATGGTATTGACCCAGGGAAGAAACCTCGTTCAGAATTTATATATTTGTTATTTTATCCTTTATAATGACAAATTGTCCTGGAATGCGGAAACTAACCAACTTGCTGACGAATGAGATTTTTATTAAAGTACACGCAGTTCCCTTTGAATACATAAACTACTAATGTATGTTTTATCTCGGGGAAAAAAGAAACGTAAATTAGATTATACCAAAGTCTACAGAATTCCAGGCGGATTTCCTCCTTGTTACCTTGTCAGCCCACTTTATGTGGTAGTTTAAAATTTAAATCAAGCAGAAGTATATTGTTGTTAGGGATGGTATTCCTAGTGTTTGGTGAGGGTGGACCGGCCGGAAAGCCACAAAAAAGCCGACTCCCACAATAGCCCTCTCCCCTGCCGCGTTATTTACGAGCCACTCCTATCGGTCTCTCTATAACCCTGTCGCTCTTTGACCTGTTAGTTATAAAAACATTTTATATAAATACAAATCTCTGTCTGGCTCCTTAGTCATTTCTTTTAACACTTTCTTATCAAACATATTTATTGCTTTATAATGATGTTAAAAATATCTTAGTATTTCCTGCTACAAACCACCCTCCTGTATATGGCAGAACTGGTCAATACTCTTGGATTTGTTTATACGCGTGAAATAAGCTGTCTCTCCGGAAGGGACAAGTAGTCTCCGGTATCCCTCCGTATTGGAGGGAAAAAGTATTATTTTTTGTTTTCGACGATATTTAACTCATTAGGGTTTCTTTAGGCGCTGATTTTAAATCAGCTATTATTGTTGGTGTAAAAAAATGTATAATACTAGTTTACTTCAAACGTAGGCATATGATTGAATTTATTTGACGAAATATAAATTATTGTTCAACGATTGTATTTGTTCTTTAAACTACACTCTAAAACAAATGAATTGGCGAATGAATCATGTCCATATAATTTCCTAAACTCGATATATAAAATAAAGAATTTTCAACCTATCTTATTTTATTTCTCGGCCCCTAAGGCGCATTGGACAGAACGCTCGGACACGTGTCGACTATTTTTCGATGTAGAATCACCAGAAAAAAATGGACCAAATCGGTGACCCCACCACCTCTGTATACTCCCCTAGTTAGTTCAGAAAAACTAGTTTTTATTGGGTGTAATAACTTTTTAATTGGCTAACTATTCCAAGTTCTAGATTATTAGTATTCCATACCCCCCAATTGTTTTGAGCCCCCTCCCCCCCCCCGCCCCGAAATTCTTCAAGCCCCTCCCCAAATTATTTTCTATATACGGCCATGATTCCACTTTACCATGTTGGTGCTTCATGGGAATATGTTTTTAATACAACAGCTTTAGCCTTAGCCTACCTGCAATATCCAGACAGTATTGCAAACGTACTTTAAAATGTTGGAGGGTTTCTTCAACGTGGAAAACCTTATGAAATGTATTAGGCTATCGTATAAGCACCTTCTTCTTTTCACGATTTGTAACTTTTTTGCCGGATGTCATTCTTACATATGCTTCTATTCATAACTTCCGACATACTTGAGGATAGGTATGCGCAAACTTTTCGTCGCAAGATAAAGTATTTATGCAATAAAAAAAAAAGGAAACGAAAAACCGGTGTGATACTATTCTCACATACTTATTGCCTAAAATTGTGATAGTACCCTTTATGGGGGATGCGTGTAAGATATGCTTCTATGAATCCACTTGTAACTCTACAAAACCGTATCAAAGACATAAGGTTATATTTTATTGGAGTGGAATGGTTAAAGCAGTGCTTATCTAGGGCATGCGTCAAGGTATTGTATATACTATTTGTAGATGGTAAGGTGAAAGCGAAGTACGTGGGATTTAGGTGCGTGGGTGCAGGCACGCCTTGGCTCTAGGCAGTCTAGAAACAGATGGTCAACAGCCTACAGTAAAATACAATTGAAGTCCTATCATTTGGAACCTTCTACTGGTGATTCGTCAAGCCAGAAGATTCCACACGCTTTTAGAAAAACTACATTTCATAGGTCAGTACGATTTTTCCGAAGGAATTCGGGTTACACTCTTTAATGGTCGCTACCACATATCGTCCCTACCATGTCAAACTATCGAAGAGGAAAAATCTCGTTTATCAGATTCAAGACTTTGCTTTTCCATTACTGACGATACGGCTTGTCGCAATTTGTCAGAACTCTAAACCCTTTCCAGTAGCCGTTAATGCCTTAAATAAAGTAGGTATAAGACGATTTTTCTATATATTACTTCGTCAATGGATAGAATAAGATCGTTCCATAGTTTGCTCCGATTTTCATATTCGATAGCTTGCCATGTTAGGGACGGTATCTTCAATGATCTTCCCTAATAAATACTACAAAAATCCATCACATAGGAGCTGCATTAGTTAGTACGTCCCTTAGAATTGTGGTAGTGAACGCTGCATTACTGAATAATTTGTTTAAAATAAAATAAACTAGGCAACGGAATATGGCCGGCTAATTTTGAATTTTTAAGAATATATCATCGCATTTAATCTTTTTTTTTTTTTTTAAGGTATTTATGTCTTTGTTTGAAATGAAAACTCTTTATTTTAGTTTATTATTAAATGAATCTTCCGTGAGTGCAATCACTATTCTTGTTTGTGTCAGAACTTTTTTTAAAAAAAAGGATCTATAGAACTCTTTAAAGATAGTGATCTATACCGATGAATACTGTGTAGGATCCTTTGTAAAAACAATAAAAATAATTTTTCAATTAAGAGTGAAATAGATACTGTAATCGGTGTTAATTCTTGCTGAAAAAAAAGTTTTTTTCTCGTTACTGAACTCTGTATATAAGATCCTTCTTTCATTAAAAAAATCTCTTATTAAAACAAGAAATAAAGGTACACTAGGAGTGAGCGTTTTTTCTAAACCCTATTCCTAAATAATATGTAATTGTGCACCTCAGGACCGTAATTATTGTTTACGCTTAGTGAAACTAGAATTTGGGAAACTAGTAAAGTTGAAACGGCAAATTAAGGTGTTTCCTTAAGAAATATTCTGATAGATTAAAAACTTTTATTTGAAACAGCTAGTTATGAAATGCCTTGCTATGGAATGTGCCTCATTTTTTTTTTGGGGGGGGGGAACTTTTAACCTCTATAGTGCAACACAATAAGTAATCCTTTAGAATTAAATTTCAGGGTGCCTCCTATTTTAATGTCAAATCCAAATCACTGTTATATTATGTTATAACAATAATTTTGATTTAACACTGACAAGATTTCCGTTCCTGGAATATGTCCAAGAGTAGATTGTTGTTTGTTGTTCTGAATACCATTCAAGCTTCCTGTCCATTACTATTACGTGTCAGAGATTCAATTATAATCTGTTGGTAATTAAATTCAAATTCATTTCACAAATATTACATCTCTTGATCCCTTATTCTGGTTCGTTCTATAGCAATTAGCGATGGTTTTGCGGTGAATAAAAATCACTTTCATTTTATGTAAATAACTCTTTCCTTCTCTCTCTCTCTCTCTCTCTCTCTCTATATATATATATATATATATATATATATATAATATATATATATAATAAAGTAATATATATATATATATATATATTATTTTTTAACTCCATCATAGGAATGAGTTAAAACTCATTCAAGAAAGAGCGAGTATGCGGAGTAATTAATTTCTGGTTGGCATTGAGCACTGTCATTTTCCTTTGCTTTTTGGACTCCAAGCTTTTCGAATTACACTAAGGATAAGAATGTCTGTTCTTAACTTAGTTTTTTTAACTAATTTTTCGTTTGATTCTTCAGAAACCATCCAGTTGAAAATGTTTTCTGAAGTTTGACGTTGATCCGAAATAAGATATGTATATTATGGTTACATTTGGAGTTAAGGAAGTATTAGAAAAAAACTGACTGGAGCGATTTTTGGAGTTTAGTATATTTTCTTAAATGTCTTGAAAACGGTCGGGAAATCATGAAAGTGAAATATTCTTAAGCTTACTAAATTCCTTAAAAAATCGGTTCTGTAGTCATTTTCTATTTGTTTGAGAAATGAGAAGTTGGTTTCGTTGATTAGAATGGTCCTTTGTGTCTGTTTTTTCAAGTTTTTTATTTCTTTTTGCCTATGCAAATGATTTTAGCAATAAGAAGGATCTTCTAGTAATAGATGATACGTGAAATAAGAGACTACTATTTTTAATAACTATTAGAGCTTTCAGAGTGGATATTGTTGAGGGGAAGAGTGAGTAATTTGCGCTACTGCCGGTTTTCTGTGCAAAATAGCTTATTAAAACTCATTTTGCTTCCAGGTTTCATTGGAGTGGGTGTTTAAAGTGATAACTATATATATTACAAGCTTTCCAAATGATACTAATAATAATAGAAACACGCTAAGATTACACCGATCCTGCGTGTCGGACTTTCTTTTTTTTTATCTCAGGTAAAAATCATCACAGGGTAGCTTTAATGAACTGAACGTATTGTGGCTTAGTTAGTGGATGACCTCCCTCGGCCATACTACACCGTATAACGTATCGACTCTTTCCGACGACTCGTCTATCAAACATTTATGCTAAACGTTAGGACTAATGAGTAGGATCCCTTTGTTTTGCTAACTGGTAGAGTAAACATGGACACAATGCCTTGTCAAGGGGGGAACTGTGGGGCATTTTCGTACTGTCCGTATATACCGGTGGATCATTAGGCTCACAGGAAATCCCAGGGATTATTAACATTGTCTAGTTTCTCTATTTAAACACGGTTAGAGCATAACTAACAAACAGTTAATTCTTCATATATACTGACTTAAATATGTCCCAATGTTGTATTTTTTTAATAACTACTTTTTAAGCATAAATGTTTTACATTTGAAATTTTAAATATTATAATTATTAGAATTACATTCATAAATTTTAGCAACCAATAAAATTAATTAAGAATTTTTGGACGGGTTGTCTATAGGTTACCACCCTTTTCTAGCCAGGATAGGGCTGATGCCTCTTCTTTTTTTCTAAAGAAAAGCAACACCCCATAGTGTAAATCGAACCAATGACCTTTGGCACGGGGTGTCTAAGTACTCTCGCCTTAACACTCACGGCCACCGGGCCTCCACATTCACAGTAAAAGTATTTTAAAATTACTTTTAATATAGTGAGTATCAATTCTCATTGACTGCCTTGTTTAGATATGGCTGAAGAAACTACATTAATTTTTTGATATATTTATCTCCTTTAACAGGTGGTATTTTATTTGCTTTTTTTCCCAAAATGTTTACATTATTACGTTTATACTTTTCTTTTTTTGTATATAATTCTCGTATGGCTTGACGACCCTTAGTCTGATTTTTATCCTCGTACTCGACTTAGGACGTGATGTATTCTAAAATAGAATTTAAACAAAATAGAATTACAATCTTTTTTTTATTCGTTTTTCCTCCAATATCTAAAATTGATTGATGAATATGTTGTGTAACATGCAACCCAATTTAATGGGGCAATCAAACTTTATTTTTTCCTTTTAAAATAAAGTTGTATTTTTTCTCTACAATTATTTAATGATTATTAATAGAGCCAAATTAGACTTCATTTACGTTTCAATATCATAAACATAAAAAGGTTTATCCCTAACCAGTCTAATAAGAGTTTATTTTATCAGCGCAATATAATTTTTTTTTTTTTGTTTCTTTTACGGCGCATCTACAACTTGGCCATTAGCGCCGGGCTATCTATAGGTTGCCACCCTGCAATATAAATAATAACAATTTAACTAAACACATGGGTAAATATAATGACAATAAATGGTATGTCCATAGAATACCTGCTATATTCATGAAATAATATTAAACGAATGTAACACATAACTAACTTGAAATATATAACTTGAAATATATTTCTAATCTTTCTAAAGTAAATATTTCTAAACAATGTATTATATGGCTATGTTTCTAGTATATTTTGCTCTTAGTTAAAATATATGTTTCTACAATCTCCCCCACCTATGCATCGGGTTTCATTTTTATTTATTTTACTATATTGGAAAATGAATGCTAATAATGTAACTAAACCAAATAATATTTATACTGATACTTATATCTTGTTATAAACAGATTATAAATTTTCTTTAAAAAAAAAATAAAAGTAAATAACGTGAAAAAATATAAGTAATAATTATTTTGTCTTCAAACATACACATTCACTCACGCTCTATCTCCAGCTCTTTGTCCAAACAATAAAACAAATGAATAGTCCAATTAATGAATCTCTTTGAATGAATGGTGAAACGTTTGAACAAATTAACAAAGTTTTTTATAGAGAGGAAAATATGTTTTTCTTTTTTAGGTATTCCTAATCAGAGATGGGCATAATTTTATTTATAAATAAAAATACGAATTTATTCGTACTTTATACATTTGTGAATACGAATATAAATAAATTCGTACTTCATATATTTGTGAATACGAATATAAATAAATTCGTATTCATAAGTGTGAATACGAATTTATTTTTATTCACATATATTAAATATAAAAATACAAATAAAATTTTATTCGCAAATTTTTCTGCGAATAAAAATAAATTCACAGAAAAAAATGTAAATAATCACAAAAAATGTGAATATTTACAAAAAATCAAGTGATTACAAAAAAAATCACATTAAAATATACGAATAAAAATTTATTCACATTATAATTTGTGAATAAAAATTTATTCACAATAAAATTCGCAAATAAATTATGAATTTCCTCGTATTAAGATGATATTACAAAAGTTATTGAAGGTGATTTTTTTTTTTTTTTTTTTTTTTTGATGGAGGTACAGATGACAAACTGTGTCCCTGCAGCATGGCTGGTGGTCCCGCAGCGGACTCGGGGTAAACAAAAAATCTAGGCGCTAATAACCTAGACGTTAAATGCCTTAAAAAAAAAAAAAAAAAAAAATCACCTTCAGTAACTTTCGTAATATCATCTTAATACGAATAAATTCATGATTTATTTGCGAATTTTATTGTGAATAAATTTTTATTCACAAATTATAATGTGAATAAATTTTTATTCGTATATTTTAATGTGATTTTTTTTCTAATCGCTTGATTTTTTGTAAATATTCACATTTTTTGTGATTATTTACAATTTTTTCTGTGAATTTATTTTTATTCGCAGAAAAATTTGGGAATAAAATTTTATTTGTATTTTTATATTTAATATATGTGAATAAAAATAAATTCGTATTCACACTTATGAATACGAATTTATTTATATTCGTATTCACAAATATATGAAGTACGAATTTATTTATATTCGTATTCACAAATGTATGAAGTACGAATAAATTCGTATTTTTATTTATAAATAAAATTATGCCCATCTCTGTTCCTAATTAACATTCTAGCTCCTCGAATTCACATTTAAAGAAACCTCTTTAAATTCTAACACATAATGCTTCATTTTCTTAGGCTAATTAATTTTTTACTTTTCTGTGACTGGTTCTTGATATTAGATAAACGGTTTACTTTTGTTGAAATAAATATTTTTGAAATGTTTTACATTTCTTTAATTATTCTTGTTATTTATGGAAGGAAATTCGAATGAAATATCTTTTCGAAATAAAATAGTGGATGGCATTAATGAATAATCGTATCCATTCTTCGTTCTTAAACGAGTTATTCAAATCAGTCCTTTTTCTTTACCTTTAAATTTATCTTCTTACTCGATCTCGTCTATCAAATTGATTGGGTATTTTCTTTTTCCCTTTAAATGCATTATGTAAATCTGGCTGTCTGACTAATTGGTTGGCAATTAATAAAGGAATAAATCCCCATTTTCCCCTGATTGCCCGTCAACCCTTCCTTTACTCTAGTTATCTTCGCCTTATCGGGGAGGCAAGGCAGGCAAAATTTCGATAATCTTTGCTCATTAGTTCTTAACGCCTTTATCTTCTATTCTATTTTAGGCCCTGGACGATAAAAAATTGCTGTCGATTGTTCGAAAAGTTTATGATTACCTATTATTACTGTCTTCCGAAATTTACTAAATATTATTTCTTATCTGCTTATCAATCAAGAGGCTTTAGAGACCTATGCCACATGAACACAATACTTTCAATAAAGAATTTCATTTTCTTATTTTTTCTCTTTGAAGTCTTGGCATTTTACAGATTTTTAACAGTACCTAGACTTCTTTTTATTTGGGAGCACATAACGAATTCTTAATGAACAAAAAAAAGAAACAGGCGACAAACATTCCTTGTTAGAATATTATTATGAAAATAAATATTGGTTAGGTTTGAACTCAAATAACTATTAAGCAAATTATACTTCCCTTAGTGGGAAAGAATTAGGTTCATGGGCATTATTTAACAGGATCTCAACAGTAGGTGACCAGGAGGTGAGAATGAAGGGAACCAAAATTCAACAGGAAGGGACAAGCTAACCGAATTGCTAAAATAAATAGCTAACTGAAACATACTAAAAATAAGCGGCAAAATCATGTTCCATGTTTTGGTTATTTTGAAGTAGGTTCAAAATGTTAAGGAACGGGGGTCCGGGAGAGGGGCTAAAACCCCCAAGGGGTCGAAGAGCGGAGTACTATTGAGACTCGTAGGACTCAGTAAGTTTTTATTTTTTGAAGCTGAAATTTTCTGAAGTTGTTTTATTTATTTTTAACTTCCATTTTGAATATTGTTGTTTTTTTTAATTAATGGTAACTCAATTTACTTTAGCAGTATTGTTTTACTTCAAAATAGAAATAATACAATAATGAATTAGTTTCCTTGCAATGGGCGAAGTTACTTTAACCTCTTTAGTTGAAAAGTAGCAAGAAAAAGGTTGAAAATATTAATAATATTTTCATATATGACCCCAGTAATATGTCAGAGATTATGCATGTTTTATCCAGAATTAGAACATTAAGAATTATTTATAAGACTTGGAGTAAACGAATGTAGATTAAGTTTTATTGGTTGTATCGATAGTCTCGCTGAGAAATCTGCCTGAATAATTAAGGAGAGTGACAACGTGGTGGTCTGGTGCTAATGGCTCTTCAACAATTCAAAATCAGCTCCTTAATTTCCATAAACAAGAGTAAACTTGTTCAAAAGAAATTACCACATCCCTGCATGCCACTAATAAATTGGCGAAAACAATCGATTGTTAAATACCGAACAATATCCTTAACAAGACCTAATAATTATGAACTTAATCGTTTACTCTCTGACATTGCAGCGGTCGTCTGGCGCCCTGTTCATGTTCAGTGAGTTGAACTAACACGCGAGGTCTGATCGTTGCGTGTGACCTGACATTTTTTCTCTTGTATTTTTTAGTCCCGTATGCTCAGGCTTGTTGGTCCTACATCTCCGGTGTTGACAGGCGAACAACGTCATATTGAATCAATCAACGCTCTTGATACCCTACAGTCATAAATCTGGTTTTAACGAGCTTCAAATTACATGTCTTAATTTAGCACTTTTGATTAATTGTATCACTGAATGATTATGTAATATGTAATGCTATTATAATTGAATGCTTAATGAATTGCCTAGGTATTCTATAGAATGTCTAAGCGGTTTAGGCAATATATAGTTAGTATTAGATTTTACAACATATTACACTCATTGCCTAGGCATTGTTTAAAATGCCTAGGTGTAGAATGCCCGTTGCTTATTTGGCATTGTATAAAATAAAAGGTTTTGAGTTTACTCTTTACACTTTAACCTAGGTAATTTGAATAACTTCAAAAATTGGTTAAAAACAAGCTCTTTTCGTACGGCAAACAATTTATTTAAAACAATATATTAAGTGAGATTGTTATTTACATATTTAGAGCTACTTGTTGCAGCAGGGCTGAGTATTGTGACACTTACAATTACATTTTCTTTGCTCTTTAACACATTTACATTTACACCAAGGCCCCCACACTACCGCCGTCCGCCGGTAGTTACTCCTACAAGCTACAAATCCTGTCTTTCATACTTTGCCTAAAGCGTAGTAGGCATTCTATATAATGCCTAGGGAAGGTATGAAATACGCTTTATTTCATACATTGCCGGCTGGATTTAGACAATCTATAGAATGCACAGGCATAGGTAGAGTGCGAATCGCTTTAGTTGCGTATGCTCACTAATAAATTAAAAGAAAAGAAGTAACGTCTTTTTCAGTCCGTCAGTAAACATCTTACCGACAGAGCAATGTTACACAATGTGCATGTGGGTCTGTCCTGCCTTTGCCTATTTAGGATAAATCGGTCCTCTCCTGCTTGAAGATAGTAGTTCATCTTGGTTTTTATTCTTTGTTTCACCCATAACATAAATAGATAAACATTTCAATTTTTTGGCCTTTGCCTAGCCTGGACATCGTCTTATTTTCCTCAGACCAGTGAGTCGGATTTATGTAACATAAAATTTTCCGTTTCTAAAAGCGGCCGAAGGTAATATTTAGGATGGGATCCTATCTATATCTGTAGAGAGAGGAAACCTAGATGTGGGAATGTTTCAATCTGGCCAGGTGCCATATTATGTAACACTCTTCTCCTTCACATCCTCCTCGTGTCCTTCTTACTCCTGATTATTTATTTCAAACTAATGCACGCAATAAGTAACTTCTTCTAAGTAAACATGTTTTCGCCTTCATTCTACTTGCGAAGGATATATTTATCTTGTCTTATATCATGTAGGAATGTCACCGGTATACTATACTTCGATTAGATGCACTGTTTCATTGCCCTTTTTCAGACAATGAACAAAATTGACTTAAGAGTGAATTCAAATTAACAGAAAATCACGACCATAGCATGGGGAAAATAATTATCTCAAGGCTTAGGAGAGGATACACCTTTCATTTCTATTCATACTACGCAGAAAATGAAAGATCAATTCCTCACGTCTTACATATCTATACACATAATAGAAGTCTAACGGATCGCTGTCTGTACATGTATGATATAGGGGAAAAAGTACTATTGGGGGCATTTATCGACGCAATGATACCGAAAACAATGATTTATAGAATTGTTGCCTGTTTGTCTGTATGTCGCTATCTGTCAGACACTCTATACACACTAGGGTTTAACAATTCCTAAGTAGTCAGCTTAGTGACTCCTTTACGTTTTAGCAATTCAAGCAGCCTTTATGTTTGATCCCCGATGGCTATACGTCTAATATCGTGTATAGAGAAGCATTATTGTAAAGTAGATTTTTTGAAATATCCATAAGACGGTGTTTATAATCCAAAATAAACCAAAAGATATATCCAAAAATTCTGCACTATCCACGCGGACACAGGTATATAAACACACGTTATAGGGGTATAAAATACAAACACACTTGCTCGAATAGATTACTGTATTTTCGCAACCGGAACTCACTATAGATTAAATAATTAATAATTATAAAATTTATTTAGAATGACTAATATCCTTCCGTCCAAAAGACATCGCGCAAGTAGATGATGTCAATGCTCAACGATTTCTTGAAGAAGTTTACGCACTTGAGGGGGAATAGATGAACGGACTGTTGCCTTAAATAAATTATACCGATAATAATTTTTAATGTATGAATTACCTATAAAAGAAGAATTGAACTCTCTTTGCCATTGATTCAAATCACAAATTTATTTATTAATATATTTTAGTAAAAATATTAGTACATTTTGGAATGAAATAAATTATTTTCCACATACATAACTTATTAATAAAAGCAAAAAAAAAAAATTCTTAGAGATATTTGATTCTGGACCACTATGTAACTCTTAGGCCTAATGTGGTCAGTACTATGGTCACGCCCCTTAAAGCCCGGATGACAGTAGGCACGGTTAGGAAGTCCGACTTTATGGAGCTTTACCTCTCAACCACATACTCCCCCAAATTACTTAAAAAGATAAATAATTTTGTCCCTTGTAGTTTAAAAAAAGTTCATAAAGTCTTTTTATTTTTATAATGGTTAAAAATAGTGAATAAAAAGAAGTCCAAGATTTATCTTCTCTTTACTAAAAGTCATAACTCGCCTTTTGTGCTCTAGAAGCACAATATACCAATATTATTATCACGTATGAATATTAAAAACCTTCTTTTCTATATATATGTGTGTGTGTGTGTGTGTGTGTGTGTGTGTGTGTGTGTGTGTGTGTGTGTGTGTATATATATATATATATATATATATATATATATATACTGTAGAGGTATCTGATTTTTGACCATACGGTACAGTAGGGAGATAGTGTGTTCAGTACTATGCTCCGGTATATATATATATATATATATATATATATATATATATATATATATATATATATATATATATATATACCGGAGCCCCTCCCTAGTGTGCCGTATGGCACCAGATACCTCTACAGAATCCGCCCCTCTGGGCCCTTAGTGGCCCGTTACGGGAGTGATATAATATATATATATATATATATATATATATATATATATACATATACGTACTATTACACATCCTTTTTAAAAACTAAATAATATTTTTAAAATAGTCTGTATTCATTTTCGGCAGGCCATTTATATTTTCTTTATAGTATCGTATTCTGATATGATATATATATATATATATATATATATATATATATATACACACACACACATATATTTATACATATATACACATGTTCATTAATGATCTGCCTAAACCGACCTCCTTTTCAAAGAGTGAGCTTAGTTATGTAGCCCTTTCGTGACGTTTTTTTTGTTTTTTTTTATGGTGTATGGTATTTTTTTGAAAACTGTTTCTCAGGTATTCTGACTTGTGAAACTCGTCAGCTATCCCCCTCTACCTTTGTGGAAAGTTTAAACGAAACATTGCTAAGAGCGATAAGGGCCAGCGAACTGGACAAGTTTAGCCTTGTTTAGATTAGGGGTAGGGAGAGACTGGACGTCTGTATGAAAAGGGGGAATGATAGCATAGAGATGACAGCATTAGTACTGACGGACTGATAACTGTTATCAAAGATACCTACTATCAGTAACGCCCGTCTGCCAGACACTCCTTATCATCGCAGGAAATTACAATTGCCAAGTTTCACACTTCTCGCTCACCTCTATCTTCTGTAACGCTGTTCTTATGTGGTCGAAAGTCTTGATTGGACCTCCCATGACCTCAAACACCTTCCATCAGCTAAATACCTCCACATCCTGAAATACTTCCTATAAGCTACAAGAGCGTCCATTAGCTTAAATCTTTGGCAACTACTTCTTTGGCGCTACTTTAGTGTCGCATTTAAAGTACGTTCCATGCTAAAAACAATATCTTGTTCATTAACCGTATAGTTTGTAAGACAAATTTCATTATCATATTGAAAAAATATACAATTACTTTTAATAATATTACACATATTTACGTTTAACTAGTTCAGTCGTGTCTACCGTGGTCCTGCAGGTATCGCCTTGGTTCATCGTGCGCGAGATTCCAAGCTCATTGACTTGAGCTTGAGTCCCGCCTGCAGCAGGTTGATTTTTTTTTATGTCAGGCCCCTTGAAAAAAAATCTTTAGTCATGGATGTTTAGTAAGGTTGGGAACCTATTGATCGGCGCTAATGGTCTAGATGCAGAAGCCCCGTATTCTGAGAATGACGAGGTTCAGAAGATTCTGTTCAGTGTGTAATCGCCTAAGTCACACCAACAATCAATATCACTTGTTGATTCTTTTTTTCTTTTTTTTCCATGCAGAATTGGTGTAATGATTTGTTGTTGACTATGTCTTGTCTGTATTTATTATGTAGTCAGGAAAAGCCATATTGTCTCCAGTTGTCATTTTCTATTATATTCCTCACTAATTGACAACTGTTTACTGTTATATTCTAAACCAAGTGATATCGATAGCACAAAAGGAAGTGTTTATTCCAGTGAAGGGAGCGTAAGAAGTCTCGCCTGCAAGGTTAGACGTTAGAGCACAATACGACTGATTTATTCAGTGCACATCCTTTCTCATAGAAAAAGCACTTGGTCTAGTGACGGGGATGAAACCCCACCAGCAGGTAGGGATCTCGTAGGAATACATATCAGCCGTTACACCCACACTCGGTCTCATTACCATATAGTATCTCTCGTAGGATTGCAGTTCTTAATAAACCATCAAACGGCTGCAGCAGTGCCGCGTTATTAAGGTGTATATCCAGGTTAGGTTTCACCGTGAGAAGCCACTGAACTACACAAGAAAATATGTTATTAGTTATGAGCATTTAGAGACGATTTCCAATCTACCTGAATGCGAGACTTACCTTATAATGTCTACTAACACTGTGAAGTGACATCCATCAAAACCGTGACGGACGTACTACTTTATAAGTACATATACAGTTAGTAAAAAAAGTCTTCATACACCACAGTATAAATTCATTTATGAAGTAATGTTTATTGTTTTGTATTAATTAAAGTTAGGTTTTTATTTTTTTCTATTAAATAAAGATCTGTAGAAGATTAAATCATCCTTATAATATCATTTCAGAATTGAATACATAGAAAATGTTTCATAATAAATCTCTGCCATTGCTTGTTACAACAATTAAGTCTACATACACCTTAATGTAATCCTTTGAATGAAAACAAAGAATTATTTTGTATTTACATTCATAGAGGTTTTCTGTGGTTTTATTTCCTAAACTAATCAGTTAGACTCAAAGTCAAGTGAAAACAACAGCTCAAAATGGAAATTTCTCGTGAGATTAGGCAGTTAATTGTTGATCACAAAACCGCGGGGAAATCGTTACGCGAAATTGCATAAAATAGTTAATAAAAGTGTTTCGACGGTTCAGACTGTTATTAGAAATTGTAATACAACAGGTTGTACTGCAAGTAGGCCTAGATCAGGACGGCCAAAGAAGCTTGAGCGTCATCATGAGCGTGCTATTTTAAGAAGTATTCATGAAAACCATAAAATAAGTGCTCCTACATTAGCTACTAAGGACCCCGCCCTTTCCTAATGAAAAATGGCTTTCGGTCAAATTGAACGAAACTATGCTCGTTGGATAGAGAAAGTCCTTCTGAACAAAAGTCTCCATGGGCACAAAACCAAAAAGTTAAAACTTTTGGTTCTTTTGGGTATCCGAAGTTTTCCATTTTTAATTTTTGCAAAATCTCGAGATCTTTGGTTGAAAGGTTTCCCAATCCTTTTGGCCAGTAAAAAAAATACGTATCGATTATTTTTCGAAGAACTTTCGAACGACACCACATTTGACACTCCTACCCCCCCCCCCCCCTCCACCCACGGGGGTGGGGGAAGCTTTTTTTGCAATTATCGTCTATCCATTATCATTTGAATATCTTTTCGAAGGCAATACACTGAAACCTTGCCTCACACCCTTACCCAACCCCAACCCCACCTGTAGCTCGTATGTTTCAAAAAAGGCCATTTTTCGCAAAAAAAGTGTTCTGTTAGCAGACTTTAACACTAGTGGCCCTGAAAAGGGCCGCTTTTTGTCTCTTAGACTACTGTCAACTGTTATGACTTTTCGTTTGCTATCGATCAGCTGCATCTAATGTATGATTCAGCAAATAAGAAGTCGGATATTTGGTGTTTTGATGACGACAAGCATATCCCAAGGGGTTGGGGGTGGGGTAAGGGTGTGAGGCAAGGTTTCAGTGTATTGCCGTCAAAAAGATCTTCAAATGATAATGGATAGACGATAATTGCAAAAAAAAGCTTCCCCCCGCCCCCGTGGGTGGAGGGGGGAGGAGTGTCAAATGTGGTGTCGTTCGAAAGGTCTTCAAAAAATAATTGATACGTATTTTTTTTTTTTTTACTAGCCAAATGGCTTGGGAAAACTTTCAAACAGAGATTTCGAGATTTTGCAAAAATTAAAAATGGAAAACTTCGAATACCCAAAAGTACCAAAAGTTTTAACTTTCGGGTTTTGTGACCATGGAGACTTTTGTTCAGAAAGACTTTCTCTATCCAAAGAGCATAGTTTCGTTCAATTTGACCGAAAGCCATTTTCCATTAGGAAAGGGTGGGGTCTTTTATTGCGTGATTACAACATTTGAGTAACACCTCAAACGGTACGTAATTTATTGAAAAAAAATAATCTCAAATCGCGAAGGGCTCGCAAGAAGCCGCATATTAGCAAAGTTAACCGAGCAAAGCGGTTGGCATTTGCGAAAAGTTACCTTGATAAACATACCAGTTTTTGGGACAAAGTAAATTTTCACGGATGAATCTAAATTTAATATTTTCGGTGCTGACGGCAATGTTAAAGTGTGGAGGAGAAAAAACGAGGCCATGAAATTGAAAAACTTATGCCCATCAGTAAAGCATGGAGGAGGAGGGATCATGGTTTGGGGCTGTATGGCTTCAGCTGGAGTAGGAAACTTGAAGATCATCGAGGGAATAATGGACCAATATGTATACGTAGATGTCCTAAAAGAAAATCTGCGACCCAGTGCCACTAAATTAGGCCTAGTATCAAATTTTATTTTTCAACAAGATAACGATCCTAAACATCGTGCCAGAAGGGTCGAAGAATGGTTGCTGTACAATGCTCCACGTCAGTTAAGAACACCACCACAATCCCCTGACCTAAACCCCATAGAGCACCTCTGGCAGGATCTTAAAAGGAGGCTGAGGCATCACAAAATAAAAAATAAACATCAACTCTCAGAGGCCCTTAAGGAGGAATGGCTGAAAACCGATCCAAATTTTACAAGAAAACTAGTTAGCAGAATGAACAGTCGTCTGAGGGAGGTAATAAAAAATAAGGGAGGTCCTACTTATTATTAGATAATTTTTGTTAAATATTTGTATTGATAATTATTATATTATTTGCCGCGTATGTAGACTTTTTTTGCGAAATTTATTGTAACTTTTTCTATATTATTTTTTATTGGATTTATAACATTTTTTTAAAATGTGCCAAATTCACCAAAAGAGCTTATATTTAAAAGGAAAAAATAAATAGTTTCATGTTTTTTTCTCTTTCGCTTTTAACCCTCTTTTTTTATTAAAACAAAATAATCATTAGTGTATGCAGACTTTTTTTACTAACTGTATATGCGGATCGGGAATCCGGGAAAATATAAAAAGTGCGAGTACAGAAGATAATGCCGGTAATGGACTTCAACACGTGAAAAGTGAAGCGGTGTAAAATGTGTGTGTTGTCCTAAAAGCGGAGATTTTCGCCAAGTTTTATCATTCATAATAAGAGAATACTTTCGCTTGCAGTAGCATTAGATGCCTTTATAAGAAACTAGCCGAATACCCGTGCTTCGTCACGGCAGATAGTAGTTATTTTATTGCGTTAAATAATGTATCAGCAAAATTAACGCTAATGCATAATTTTTTGCCGTTTATTATACCATGGGCCACGTCATACTATATGTTATAGATCGATTGATAAGTAATCAAAGTATAATGTTTCTTGACACTGGGGCGGTCCGGACCAGGGTCAAGAAACAAATAATCTACAGATAACCCGTTATCTATAGGTTACCAGAATGGGCGTATATAAGGGAGAACTGAGGGGTTTCCAGCCCCATCAATTTTGATTTGATGGTAAAAATGTGTCTTAAAAACCTTAAAAATAAATTCCATTTTAGTTGTAATAGCGTTTTTTTTTTGTTTTTTTTGCTTGAATTTAAGGCGAGTCAACCGTTGGGGTCATTAACGCCAGTAATAGCGTTTTATTTGCCTAAAACTATTTCAAGTTCTAAACTGTTAGTATTCCATACCCCGGAAACGGTACCAGCCCCCCCCCCTCCCAAAAATTACTGAGCCCCCCCAGAAATTATTCGTATATACGCCCATGGTTAACAGCAGCGTAACCAATACTGGTTAAATTATGTCGTCAATAATGAATGTACGTTACAATTATAAATTTATGTTTCTCACGTGTCATTTGGAAACACCTATTACATTTGTGAGCACCACCAAGAGGTGTTCTGACTGGGGATGCTGATGGGTGAGGAGTCTGTGCAAGGGTTCGGCATATTATTTCCTCGGATGGACCATCACCAGGTATAGAGAAAATTCTATGGGGTCAAGTTGAAATGAACCGCTATTAAAATGGTGATTTTCTTCCTCATAGCGTAAACTCTATGAGGGACAGTTTATTTCTAGGACTGCCATCGTAGTTTAAATTAACCTCAATTAAAAATAATACTATGAAATAGATACGATACGGTAACAGCTGTTCTTTTATGATCCTAGCAACGCATGCTGCCTACGCTTGCCTGCTCTAACCAACTAAAACTTTACACCCCCCTTAAAATATTTAAAAATTTGAATATCCAAAAATCCTTTCTTAGCGAGCGTCTACTTGCTAAAGACAGTGTCCATGCAAAATTTCAGATTTTTCTGTCGAGTTGTTAGCGATGATAGGTCAGTGAGTCAATGAGTGAGTGAGTGGTATTTGACGAATATATAGTAGATATGTTTTCTGCGATCATTACACCGAACAAACCTACACACATCTAATATAGACAGACAGCACATATACGAAAAGAACTTCAAAAACACTTAAAACATTGGCCCAGAAGCCCCAAAGAGCTTTATCAAAACCATATTTCTTACTTAAAACGTTTTACTAAGATTACATCTGATCTGAGAGAGGAGGCAAAGCTATAGAGTCAGGGAAAAGAAAGCATTGTCTTGTTTTTGTTTTTTGTTTTTTTTTTAATGTGTCTGCATTAAGACACATTGTAGTTAAGTTTTTATAGTTTCTTTGTTTAAATTAATTTTTCATGTTTTAATCATTTATTATTATATATTTAAAAAAAAAAAAAAAAAAAAAAAAATCTGTAACAGTTGCACTTGAAATGCTTAAATATGCATGGGATGTGCAGAACAAACAATAAACTCCCACATCGTAGGGTTACTTCGATGTGGAAATACTATATAGTAGATAAGTACAGATGGAATGGTTGGGATTCGGCTAAATAAACCTCAATATGATTTTGTTTTAAAAAAATCTATATTTCGGACGTTTCGGCTACTCATTGGTAGCCTTCGTCAGCAATGGAAATGCCGAGCGGCAGAGGAAGACCAAGGTTGGCAATTAAGTAACCATTGTGAAAGTGTCAGGACACTTTCACAATGGTTACTTAATTGCCAACCTTGGTCTTCCTCTGCCGCTCGGCATTTCCATTGCTGACGAAGGCTACCAATGAGTAGCCGAAACGTCCGAAATATAGATTTTTTTAAAACAAAACCATATTGAGGTTTATTTAGCCGAATCCCAACCATTCCATCTGTACTTATCACCTCGACGGCTAACTATCTAATCATCATATATAGTAGATATTTATGCATAGGTAGTGTTCAAAACATTCTGATGAACTGCAAGTCAATATTTCTAATAATAATGCCAGAAGCATGTAGATAATTAAATTTTTAATTTATTAGTTATTATCTAAGTAAAAATTTCCATGAAAAATTTGCATATTTATTGTAGTAGTACTCGGAAGAAAATGGTATATTCTTCATGATTGCAATTCTTATTATTCACTTTATTTCAAGCAGCATGCGTTTACATAAATTAAATTATTTTTTAATTTTATATTGGGGTACCAGATCGTCCCTAGGCTCACCCAGCCTTTAATTAATAATGGGTACCCTGGGTGCTAATGACTCTAGCAGTCGAAGCAGCCAAGGGGAAAATCAGGCGGCCGGAGCATAGTGTTGACCACACTATCTCCCTAGTGTGTGCCGTATGGTCAAGAATCGGATACCTCTACAGTATCTGCCCCTCTGGGCCCTTGTGGCCTGTTACGGGACTGATTTTTTTTTTTTTTTTTTTTTTTTTAATTTTATGTATTACCTCACGCTCTAAATCGATTGCCTCCAAAGTGTTAAAAACTCTATCTAAAAAGGTCTACTACTAGAAACGCTCTAGTATAGTTTGATCAAGCTTTTTAATATGACAAAATAAAAAAACACTTAAAATATTTCTTTCTTTTCTTAGTACAAAGTCTTCTACTTCAAAAGAAGGCTTTACTTTTTTCGGTTTCAAAATCATTGCTACTGTGGACTGGCTTATTTTATTTCCTACTAATAGGGGTCTGGCGTAATTGTTGAAAGGCCTACCTCTGTCCGAGTTTTGAAGTTTAGGAAGAGTTGATTTCGTTCCCATTGGCAGTGCAACATTAAGAGATTCTGTTCTAAGCATTCCAGATTTTATCATGAAAGACCGTATTGTTTTAAAACACGCTTACATTTATGATGCATTTTTCCTCCACTTAAAAGAATAAAATATTCATGTTCATAGTTCGGATTCATTTTCTTGGCCATCGAAGAAAGTGGTGTAATTTTAATTCTATTTTGAGAACTATAAAATTATTTTATCGTAAAAGAAGTCTCGAAAATATTCTTTTTCTATTTGGAGAGTATCTTATCGGTTATGAAAATGTGTTAAGATTTTCCAGTATAATATTGCACAAAAAGGTCAATCCGTATGTTCCATTAAACCAAGAAATTTGAATAGGTATTCCTAGATTCGTATTAAACTTCTGGTACTCACATTCTGACGAGTTTTGAAACTGGCTATTAACTTGTGTCTATTTGTTTGACGGTAGACTTGTCTCGTTCATTGTTCCCGTCTTCAAATTACTAGAAGTTTCGCTTTGAAACTAAAGACGGAACTATCAGTACCTGTCTAATTTCCTTCCTCGAATGATGGTTACGGAAATAAATCCGAAATGTGTACTTTAACTCGTTCAAAAAGTAAAAAAAAAAGAAAAGTCCGTCTTGCGCTGTACTCCTCATAGCGTGTTTCCGTTTAATTCTTATTCCTGGTGTGCTTATGAAAGGTTAGAATAGAAATTGTTAATATTTCAACTCCAATGTAACGAAACCAGCACCTCCAAAAATTCGAGCACCGGTTTCTCCTACCGAACCAGTGTCGTCGAAAATTCATTTAAATCACTTTTCTTTTTTTTTTTTCTTTTTCTTTTTTTTTCGGGTTTTAAATTTATTATCTTTCATTTCCCAAAATTTGCAGCCGAAATATTTAACAATATATACAAAGAGTCGAAAATTGCTGATATCTGTTAGAATAATAGCACTGTTCTGCACGAAAATCCTCCTTCAAACCAAATCATGCTTTCTTACTGTTTTCAAATGTGCTGAACACGAATTTGAAGTCAGATTCTGTCTATCACGTACAGTTTCTTGAGAAATTCTAGTTTTTTATCCAAAAATGTGAGTTTTTTGTAAATTTGACGATTTTTTTTTGGCATCAAAACATAGTGAAAAAAATTCAAAAGCCCGATGATTTTGAGCGCACCGAAGTATATTTGAACGAAAAAAAATTTGATGGGAATATTACAAGTGGTTGAAGAAATATGGCTAAAAGTGTTTTTTCAGTTTTTGTTCTTGATTCGACATCTACTCAAGGACCTCACTTTTGAAGCAAAGTTAAATACTACTGAGAAAAAGGCTTGGATTGCTTTTCGAGAGGTATGTGCTAAGTTTTTGGGAAACGAAAAATCTAGAGACTACCGAAAAATATTCCAAGAACTGCTTACTTCATATAAAACATTGGGATGCAATATGTCCTTAAAAATACATTTCCTGCATAGTCACCTAGACTTTTTCGCCCCAAATTTGGGTGCAGTTTCGGACGAACATGGAGAACGATTCCACCAAGACATATCCAGAATGGAAAAAAGATATACTGGCAAATGGAATGAGAAGATGCTGGCGGATTACTGCTGGACACTGCAGCGGGAGACAGAGGAGGAAGAGTACAAAAGAAAAAAAAAAAATACTCATTGACGATGTGTGTATATTTTTTGAGTTGTGTCATATCTAGTATTATACCTGATAGCATGCAGGATTCAATTAATTATATTTTACCGTTGAAAAAGAAAAAAAAATCTGTTATAATAAAGACAATAATTTTCAAATACAATTTTTCATTTTTTCCAAGTTTCTCCTATTTTCTCTCAAAATCAGAGGGTCATAGAATTTTTCTGAGTTCAGATTCGGACTCAGCACACCTGAAAACATGAGAAACAGGCACAATTGTTCAAGGGAGGGGAGAAAAGTTTTTTTTTTGCAGAACAGTGTAGTTTGTACCTTCTTCCCGTGATCCAGTTAAAACCTTTCTCATTCGGGAGATGTGAGTTCGAGTCCCACCAGCAGTTATTCGTTTTATGACCTGTTGAAGGAATTCCCTGCCGCACCATTGGGAAGGCTGTCGACGTCGATACGCCGTAAAAAAAAAATGTTGATTTTATATATACAAATATATATATATATGAATGAATATAAGAACATAATAAGTCTATTATGAATATAAGAGTCTATATTCGTATGTACAATACATATCATTAAACGTAATATTGGGAACGGATGTTAAAACTTTCAAATCTTTCTTGTATCACGTATAGCCAAATTTATATTTTCTGCTCAAAAACGAATAAATATATTGCATTGTTTTTATACGATTCTTCCTCTCTAAAAATCTAAAACCTAGTACCTAGAAACCTATTAATATAAATAAGCAAGTGAAAATTATTTTCGCGCAAATTTCAAACACAGAAAACATGGTTGGGTAATTCTGCTAGTTAATGAAGTTTTTTTTAAGCATAAATATGCTTTAGCGATGACTGAAATGAAAAATGTGTCCGCTGACGTTCGCGCGTGCCATGTACGAAAAAGAACACTGTATGTTATACAGTACATAGCTTTGTCGGGTGGACCTAAAGCATATTTATGTCCCTGAATTTGAGCAGAAGGCTCTAAACGAATTTTTATTTTTTTATTTTATTTATTTATTTTTTATTATTTTTTTTTTGTTGAGAAATCTCATCTAAATCGGTCGGTTTGTATAAGACAGACAGTGAACGGTTTTGTTTACTGATTTTTCGGTGTTCAAGTATTTTCATGACCATTGATTGATGACAAGTCGATATCTTTAATTACTAGTTCTTGATTGAATCATTAGGTTAAACATGATTGCTCTTCTATCTTCGGGCAATGATCTGTGAACCCCTTCTGCCCCTTGAATAACCTATGACCGTGTGTGAGACTTGGTCAACTCCCTTCGGAATGGCGTTGCGAGGAGAGAGATCTGATGAATACCCATCAGCGGTGCTGTTCCTGGCTTACCTTACCCTCAAGCTTTCAACCTCATTTGCATCCAACATCTACCGGCAAAGCTGTATTTAACAGCGACACCTAACCACACATTTAGGCAATTTAATCATTCTTTCGGCTGTTTCCGAATATACATTGCGAAATTTCATTCCAATGATGAGGTTTTTCTTACTTGGAATTTCGAAAAAGGGACCCCAAAAATAACATGATTAGCACTTTCTATAGTAAAATATACAGTCCTAAAAATAAATCTTAAGGCTCCGCATTATCTGGGTGCCCTTTTAAGCGGTCGAAAAGTTTCTTATTTTGAAACGAAACTATGATAACTAATGATAGAAATGTCTAATGACAATTAGCAAAATCTGTTCAGTAGGAGTAAGGGTTTACCTTCTTCTGCAGTTCAATACCTAATAATTTCTTTGTCCCTTTAGTCCGTAACTTCCTTTTGTTGAAATAAAATACATTTGAAACATTCCTTACGTCTTTGAAATTAACGAAATGGAAGAATAACAACTATACAAATAGTAGATCACCCGTGTTGAGCATCGTCGGGTGTAACCAGTATCTGAATGGGTGACTGACCACTTGCTGTTCGCATTATAAAGGGTGGCGAGCAGTAGACCGCACCCCGTTAATAGCCGAATCATTGATACCCCGTAAAAAAAAGAAAAAAAAAGTGTTTGCTGTCAAATCAAACATTGCTTTATGTTAATTAACATTAACAGTTTTATGTTAATTGTAGCCGTTGCCTTGCTGACGAATGTGCTCAGTTTTCCAATTCTTCCATGTCGATATTTTTATTTATTAAAACTAAGCATTAATATTATTTATAAATTTTTTATGCAATGCTTCGGTGGAGATTTGCATTGTCTTCGGAAGGTATTGGTAGACGGCGATTTTTTATTAGCTCATATTGACCTTACATGAGTGTAAATGTTTATATATTCTTTAACTACATTTTTGTTTGAAAATTTGGCTTGATAAATGTTTTGGGGAGGCCCGGTGGACGTGAGTGTTAAGGCGTGAGCACTTAACACCCCGTGCCAAGGGTCGTAACATCAATTCCCACTAAGGAGTGGTGGCTTTTCTTTAGAAAAAATAAAAGGCATCAGCCTTATCCTGGCTAGAAAACGGTGGTAACCTATAGATAACTTGTCCTAAAATTCATAGTTAATAATAATAGACGTTGAAATTTAAACTAAATGTTTTGGTGTTAGATTTTGTGTGCATGTTTGTGTTCATTAAGTGTTGTCGTTGAGTATTGTCTCAATTTCGTGGGTATCCCTCTCCAAGAATTGCAGTCATGTCAAATGTAATAATATTAAACAAAAAGAATAAGACATTAATTAAGTCTCTATACGCAATTAGTTCAGTTTAAGTAGAAAATTTTCATTATTGTTTCGCCCTTCTATTACTGAATATTGTCTTGGAATGCATGCTGAGCCTATCAATCACAATTATATGCTGTTAATGGTGTCATAATAGAACATTAGGTCATTTATCATGTTCGGACTATATAAATAGATGTTCCGGTTCGCTATTATCTACTTTAGCCTGTTATTATTGGTGTCGCTTTTTTTTTTCTCTTATCTGTCACTTTCTCTTCAGCTTCACTCAAAAAGAAGTTTTGAAACATATCTTCAAATATTCATCTATCTTTCAACCTTAATACCCAAAATTAAACCACCCCAGTTAAAACATGTGTATACAGGGTGATTCAGGTCTAAGTAGCCAAACTTTAGGAGGTGATTGTAGACATAATTTCCAACAAAAAAGTTGATTTCAAAAGGAAAAGGAGCTATGCCCAATTTTCTGATTTTTTAAAGTACTCATGTTTTTGAATGAATAAGAAAGGTTTTCTGAAAAACTATTCAAAATAATTAAATTCGAATTATGCCATCATAAAATAGACAACATTTCATTTAAAAATACATTAATTTAATGCACTAAGACTATTATTAAAAGATACTTTCTGGACGTCCAATAACGCACTTCTGTTTTTATCAATAAATCAGAGTATTTTCGCGATTTTTTTCCTCAGCCCTCTAAAGGACTATAGATTCAATACTTACAGGAAAACTTCTACATTTAGTAAGCATTAAATCTATGAAAATGAAGTGGATGGTTATTAAGGAATAAATTGAACGATTGGCTCCCTTTTGTCTAAAAAATGTGGAATTTAGTTTTGTTACTTTCAAATACCTTGTGTGAAGAAATTAAAAATTATTCATTTTTGAATGGCCAAACTGTAGGTATCCATTGTCCATTCTGGAAGCAATAAATATAACTGAATGAAACGATTGGAAAAGTTTTTCATTTGAGAGATTTGTTACATTTCATGTTTTTCAATTTTTCATTGATTTATGTTTTACATGATGTATTTGGCACCCTGTTATAAAGTATCTTTTAATAATGGTTTTAGTGAATTAAATTACTGTCTTTTTAAAGGAAATTTTGTCTATTTTATGATAGCATAATTAGAATTTAATTATCTTGAATAGTGTTTCAGAAAACCCTTCTTATATTTTTTTTTTTTTTTTTTTTTTTTTTTTTTTTTTTTTTTTTTTTTTTTTTTTTTTTTTTTTTTTTTTACGGCGCATCTACTTCTAGGTCATTAGCGCCGACGTCCAGGGTGCAGCGAGGAATTTTCCCAGCGAGCCTTGAGATGAGAAAATTCCTGCCGGAGGTGGGAATCGAACCCACCATCTCCCGCTTATGAATCCAGCGCGCTAGCCACTAGACTACGGGAGACCCCCCCTTCTTATTCTTTAAAAAACATGAGTACTTCAAAAAAACAGAAAATTGGGCATAGCTCCTTTTCCTTTCGAAATCGGACCATACTTGTAATGAACTTTTTTGTTGGAAATTATGTCTACAATCACCTCCTAGAGTTTGGCTACTTAGACCTGAATCGCCCTGTATATACGGTAAAATGGGGGCACATTAGTACAATGTAGTGAAATTGGTACTTACCTAAGCTGCTAGGATATTTTCATTTAACTGATACCAATGGCTCATTGCCCAAAGAGTGCTAACAGACAAATATGTAAACGGTATAGGTTTGTACCGATTTCACCACACTGTACTAATGTGCCCCCATTTTACGGTACACACTGTTTTTGTTTTTTCGCAAAGGAACATGGTATATAGTATTCCTATAGTCTGGACGGGTTCGTTAACCAGGAAAATTGGTACATCTGGTGGGAGGTTTCTACGGACGTGAAAATGACTACGAACTGCCTGTGTTTCTGAGTAATGTACCTAGTTTACGCACCGATTGCGGGGCGGCACAGAAAAGTATTTGAGCAAATCGTTTTTCTTTTCAATAAAAATGCAAATCAGGTAAACTGTGTATGACAGTGATGAATAATATTTTTGTACAAATTTTCATCTCTAGGCAAAATCTTAATAAATAAAATTCCAAATTTACATAATGGTCAACTTCTTAAAAATTACTATATATCCCCGGATGCCAGTTAATATGCCTAAAACTAAGTACAGCCTAATGGAATGTCTCAAATGATCACAATTTTCCTAAAGAAGAAAAATTGTTGAGAGTTTGAGCCATTGTTTTTTTTTTTACAATTTCTTGCGTTTTATCGCTTTTATTAGATTCTTAAGCTCAATTTTCTGAGGATATTACTTATTAGCAGTAATTATTAAAAGGAAATTATTAGTTAATTTCTTTATGCGGAGAAACTATATCATCGCACATGATTTTGAAACTATCCTTATGTTATGTTCCACCTAGGTGTTGGACTAATGAATTCACAGCTGCTTTGCCACAGCTCCCGGGTACAGGAGCTCTGAGCTCCTAATTTGCATGGCACACCACACTATGGAGGCAACCAAGTGCCTAGCTAATACTGAATCTTCAGATGCCCATGTCGGCATTTTGTACCATTTGGCATTTCTATTTCGGATCCTGCTCAGTGAGGAACTGCTTCGAGCTGAACGTTTTACTGAAAGTATCATTAGATTGCATTTATTGACGAATGCCTATGTATAGTATGAGCAAATATAGATTTACGTCAATTAGGTTTTCAGGGTGTAAACCACTGCCAGCAAGGCTATCTGACTAAGAAGGAGAAGGCGCCCCATTAAAAAGATTGCTCAAGACTATTGCATAAGCAGTTCCGTTACCTATCTTTGTCACATTTTCTTTCCTTCATTATTTTAGAAACATCGAATGATACACTTACGATACATAATGAGATGGAGATAGTTAACTGTCGAGGTGATAAGTCAGGGAATTTTTCGACTAGGAACAACGATCAGTTTTTCGACTAGGAACAACGATCAGATTTTCGACAAGATTTACTCTAAAATATCTATTGATATAGCCGAATCCCACCTATTCCCTGACGACTAGTTACTCTGCATGTACGAAAAGACAGCTTTTGAAACTCAGGAGTGGATTCCTGGGGCGGACGTGGTAATTTATTTCGGGTGTGGCCTGGTATTAATTGAAATTTAAGAGACCCACGTTTTGGGACCAATGCCTTTATTGTATTCAGGCAATTGCTCGAGATTCATTAATTGTTCGAAGTGTTGACAAATTTACAATCTTTTATATGAACTAATATAAAATATTCTTCAGAATAATATTTTAAAAGTTCTTTATTTGTATTTGCAGGAGGTGGCACAACTCAGCATTTATAATGATCAAGGTAAGTAGTCGTTGAAAGTTGAGAAGTGTTATTTGCATGTCCTAATGTATTTCTTATTAAAAGAGACAACTTATTTTCCACTTTATTCCTATAAAACGTGAAAATAATTAACTAAAAAAAGAGTTCAAAAGAAGAGATTCACAATTCCTTGTATTTTCTTTCTATTGGTTAATTATTTTAGAAATAATAACTTACTTTCATATAGGTATACTATATAGCAGAAATGATATGTTTTATGCCTTATGATATGTATATGAATTGTCTTTTAGATTTAGGCCTCAGTTTTGATCCATTCGCAACAAAATACAACATAGCATATTCCCTTAAGGAAATATCAGGCGAGTTGGGTAATCAGAGAACAACTTATTGTGATAGCGAACTAAACGAACATATTTCAATTCTAATAAACTGTTTGTAGGTGATGATACCTTTCTAATCAACTATCTCGAGACTACAAAACAGAATTGACAGATTATTGAATGTTATGGCGTAGAACACATCGAATTAATAATTAATTTATTTTCTGGCTCATAAGCATAAAAGTGCCTACAGATTGCACTCTTTAGAAATACCGTTGGTAGAAAAAGGATTTTTTTGAGCGAACCAATCGCTGAAAACATCAAGCTCAAGCAGTCACAAGCGTGTCTCAAACCCGCATTTCTTGCATGAGAACACATCTCGCTTACACACTGGACTCCAATTACAATACTTCACAACCGGACGAGGTAGTGTTTAACTGTTATCTTTACGGTGTAAGAGGGGAAATCACTGTTCCTGCCTTGTTATCGGGCTTCGTCAGGATTTGTAGGGATTCGCTTCGAGAAGAAGATGTTTCGAATTACATTCCTCAAATAACAGTTCCCCGACAAAGCCCATTCCTTCACTCTCAGAGGTTTCACTTTGAGTTTGTATTCACCGTTCTTTATTTCCTCCAAAGCCTTGCCTTTTAGTAGTAGTATCTTTATTTTATCGTTTCATCAAAAGGTAGTGCATCTCTTATTCGGTGAGGAACCGTATCCTAATACCTTTACTACGATGAAAAGTTGCCATTGGTGTGTGATTTTTGATAGCACTTATTTTCCTAACATCTTAACTTTCATTATTATTAGTGTAGGTAGCATTTATGTGCGGTCTATTAGGACGAATGAATTGTTGAAAATCAATTAACACAAGTACGGCACTCTTTCAAACTATCTTCTGCCAATTTCCTTTAAAGCCCTCGTAGCTTAGAAAACATGTATTAGGGTAATATACACACATATATATATATATATATATATATATATATATGTATATATGTATATGTATGTATATAGAAATCTTACAAAAACTAAAAACTAGTTCAGCACAAGCCTAACATAACAAGCATAATAACAATACATTTGCCGAACCGAACCAATTAAAAATTCATTAGAACATTAATTAATTTAACTAACGACAGTATTAGAAGGATTAAGGTAAAATGTAAATATTTACTTTCTTGGATCATCAACAGGCGACGGAAGGGAATATTAATCGGACTCTAAGAAAAGGAACATTTTTCCCAGTGTTTATTGCAGTTTTGTTCTTTTTTTTTTTTTTTTTTTTTTTTTTTTAACGGCCATCCAGGGTGCAACCAGGAATTTTCTCAGCGAGCCCTGAGATGAGAAAACTCCTGGCGCCGGTGGGGATCGAACCCACCATCTCCCGCTTATGAATCCAGCGCGCTAGCCACTAGACCACGGGAGACCCCCAGTTTTGTTCTTGTAATTACTTTTCCATTTTTTGAACAGAAACTATACGTGTTTATTTAAATTTCATGTTACCGATGTATATGTAATTAGCCAATGTAAGTGTAGTTTACCACATGATCCACTTCAAGAACTGTCATTAGAAAATGAGGCAGACGATACTGACTCGTCAAAAGAAAATGCTGAAGGATGTAGCAGTATTGAAACAGACAATGATTGATGGATAATTCGTTTTTAGTGCATAATAGAATTGTATATATTTGTTATTATTAAAAAAAAACAAAAAAAAAAAACAAGTCAGTACAATAATTTTTTTCTTCAAGTTGTTAGTCTATTTTTGTTATTTATTTTCGAATTATAGCCTATGTATTATTTTTTATGAATATATGCATTATGTTTATGTAAATAATAGATGCAAAAAGGTACTACTTAAATGTTCCATAGATTTACAAAATGTTTTCCCAATTTTTACCTATTATGTCCAAAAAATTTGTGTGTCTACAGCATTTGTTTGTTGGATATACTAAAAACTATAGGTCAACGGTTAAATATTTTTCCCTAGCTCAGTGACCTCAAAAATATTGAAAAAAACAAAAAAATAATTTTGTTGCCCTAAAGGTGGATTTTTGCCCACTGGGCGGTGGCAGGAATTTTCTCATCCCCCGGTTCGTTGAAAAAATTCCTCTGCTCCTTGTATGTCGGCGCTAATGGCCCGAGATGTCGATGGGCCGTAAATAAAAACGTAGGTCCGGTGTTTGCTAAGGCGTGTGCACTCCGTGCCTAAGATCGAGGGTTCGATTCCCACTGGGATAGTGGCTTTTCTTTAGAAATAAATAAAAGGCATCAGCACTATCCTAGAAAAGATTGGTAACCCAATAACCCATACATAACCCGTCCTAAAATTCGTTTTCAATAATAAATTAATAATAAAATTTAAATAAATATAATTCCAATAATGGTATTATTGCTTTTTTTCTGGTTTCATTTTATCCGAGATAAAAATGGATTGCAGGCAATGCTTCTATAGGTGACTCTAATTTTAAAAGCGATAGGATGGGTGGTTGCATGAAGCTATAAATATATCACTATTCTCCAATTCAGAAGTGAAAATTATCTGAGGAATGTAGACAATAAATGTAGGGTGTAATAATAAAGGAATAAAATATGAGAATATGTGCCAGTTAGTGCTGTCCCAATGAACATTAGTTAATATAGTTTAAATAACCTTAACCATGAACCAAGGCCTGAGATTAAAGAATCAGACCGCGTCCTTAGCAGAGCGTTTAGTCTGTATCGAGCTAGTTACGCTGCAAACGAGGAAGTAGAATGCTAAAAACAGTATATGTCGCTGAAACAGTATATGTGTAAATATATTAATGGTAGGATGCTGCCATTTTATCAACTCAAAACAATAACAACTACTTAAATTTCACAAAAAAGAAAGTTGTAACTTTATTTCTTCCAATTGAGATAGTAATTTGCAATTATATTGAGCAAGCAAAAAATAGACGAGAATTATTACATTTTATTTATTAATCCTAGCAGCACTAATTTAGGTCCTGTAATGCCTCGCCGGGATTATTCTTATACGTTATGTTCAGCCCAGTTAATGAAGTAAACCTCCTATTCACCCTCTAAATAGCTTTGAAAAATACTCCTGATGATGTACTAAATACGCGAAACCTGTATAGATGTGATATAATTCATGTTAGTTAATTCACATATAATTTTACTTTCTTCGAGCCTTATTAAATTCATTTTATGGGTCCTCTTATCAACAAATAGTATACCTTTTTCTATAAGCAATTCTCTATCTTGACATTCTGGGCTGGTAAAGAATTATATTAATAGTCCATTAGCACTTTCCGAAGGAATTTCGGTATAAAGGTTGCCCTCATGAAATACTTTGAAAAAGCACTTTAAATCTTCATCGATCCTACGTACTTCTACGTACTAAAATCTATTAAAAATTCAAAAAAATAAATAAATAAATAGATAAATAAAATTAATGGCTTTTAAGGTATTCTAGAAAATGTTTAACACTTTTTGAATGCGTATTTATGAAGGGTACCATAATAATTTAATAATGGAAAACAATTAATGTAGTAATATTTTTATGGCGAATACAAGAAGAAATGATTCCCGAGATAGACGAAAAGAAGCGTAAGATTCCTCAAATTCTTTCAGTAGCCCAGAACCACAATGGAATTTAACTACTTACACTTTTTTTTCGATCCTCGCTATAATATTTAATTAAAAAAGGAATTCTTCATCCCATTTTCTGACGCGGAATTCTTGATAAAAAGTATTTAATGAACGAGTTTTACTATATTGGAAGCAATGGAACATTCTGAAGTTGGCCTTGTCTAAATTACCTAATTTTTTTTTTTTTTTTTTTTTTTTTTTTAACGGCGCATCTACATCTTGGCCATTAGCGCCGGGCTATCTACAGGTTGCCACCCTTTTCTAATGCCAATAGCACGTGGTCGGTCTCCCATTCAGGTACCGACCACGCCCGACGTTGCTTAACTTCGGTGATCTACGGGAACCGGTGCACTCAACGTGGCTATGGCCGTTGGCTAAATTACCTAATATTACTACTTCAAATCTAAAATGAGAAAATGATTTCAATTTTCGTCCATAATATACATTACTGACTTTCGGTATATACCCAGGGGTTCTACAAAACCTTTGCTGAACTATAAAATCAAATCCCTTCGATTGAAACCCTCTATTCTATGTTTCATATTGGGTATTCCATAGTGGCTCGAATATCCCATTTATCTAACTCGTATTTGAAACCTGACGATCATTCTCACTTTATAATAAAGTCCATAATCCCGTTGGCCGACTGCAACGTAATAGACCAACTTCAAAATAAGTCCTTCAACCAACTTTCGTACGGGCTTTTTGAAGGTTTCCACCTCAAGACGTCAAAGGCATTGCCATTCATTTCAATAATAAAACAATTCCAAATAAATACTGAAACAATTGTAGTCAGATCAATTTAATGGACCTCAGAGTGATAGGATGAAAGAGGTATCAGAGAGAGAGAGAGAAGTAAGTGGGGGGAGAAAAGAGAGTTGTCTGAATTATGACGGCTTAATTACTCTAGCCTGCTTATTAGCACCATAAATAGTGAATAATGACTCACGTGGTCATCTGAGTTGTCTCTAACGACATTTCGGGGGAACATCTATTGGCGCCAATAGTCGATTAATTTCTTAGCTAAATACAAAGGTTTTTCGCTAGAAGGATTATAATCGATTAATGGTACAGCAAATTATTATATAATGAGGTGCAGATATTTAACCGTTGAGTTGATAATAAGCAAAGGAATGGTTGGGATTTGCCTAAAGGAAGCGTTTAATTTTCAGGAAAATCCATACCTTCAACATCAAAAAATGCTTAGGGGACGGAGACAGAGCACAATGTTTAGGTGAACATGAAAAATTGTGGGTCACCAAATGCCTTTCAACCAATTTGTGACTTCTTAACAAATTATTATGTAATGAAAATGCCATCCAACTCAGACAATTCGGTGGTAAGGATATAGAATTTTTTGTTTTCTATTTTACGGAAGGCAACTCATTTTTTGATATACCATCAGCGTCCTGACACTAAGATAATATAAAATAACAAGTTCCTTTAAAAAAAAAAAAAACAAAAAAAAAAACAAATTGACCTTAGTTCCCATAACCATCACTACCACTGTAGAACGCATTCACATTCTCCCAAGAAATCTTCAAAAAGCCTCAATATCAGCATGAAATGAATCTAACAAATGTTAAACGATTCTAACAAATTGTCGTTTAATATTAAGTCAATGCTCTTTGTTTTTTATCGTTTTATTCTTACATAAATACTCTGTCTACTTTAAGAGGATGTTTTTCAAAGCTTATCATGAAAGAGCCAAGAATAGGTCTGAGACTAAAGCTTCGTTCCGTGACTAGGTGCTGTTAGCTTGGTGATTGCTGTAGTTAGCGTTTTTCAAAGAAATTGGGTGGCAAGCCTGTGAGAAACGGCAGATCATTCTAAGGGATTAACCTTAGCAATAATAGATTAAAGAACAAAAAAAAAAAAAAAAAAATGTTTTCTCGCATGAACCCTGTCATCTCAAGGTAAGTCGTGTCTCCGTGTAATGCTTATACCAGGTTTCATTTAGAAAGCTTAGACGAAGAATTCATTATTTAATATTTATTTAAAAGTGTTTTCTACGGCGATCTTACTCCTTCAATATGCTACCTGCATGGTTTAGTGAAAGAGCATTCCCTGATTCCTGAAACTGAAAGTCTTTATTTTGCCTGAAAGCCACTGGATATTCTTGATATATATATATATATATATATATATATATATATATATATATATATATATATACACCATTTTATTGATGTTCTGTAGTTCAGAGAATATCGTGTTTATGAACTTCCTGATGTCTTTCAACAATTCGATCGTGTAATGTAGGATGTAGGATATTTAGTGTGTGTCGTCTTCTGCAATCAGTAAGAAGGTGTAGTCTCTAGTTAAAGTCTCTTTTGCATATATCACAAGTTGGTTTGATAAAGTCCTGTCCGGATATATTCGTGTTTTAGTCTTGTTTGGCCAATTCTAAATCGAGTAATTACAATTTATTGTCGTATGTTGTCTTGGTAGCAGGATGACCGTCATAAGTTGCCTATTGTCAGTTAGTCGAGTACAGCTAGCTGTCTTGCGATTAATTTATGATATTCTGTTTATTTGCATTAATCGGGTCTCCCCGTGGCACAGTGGTGCCAAACGCCCGATTTCGGGAAAAACCCTCTAGGTACTTGAATCTTTCTGCTTTAGGTGTTACTTTTAAAGTATTTTTTTGTGCTGAGTCGAATGAGACCACTACCAAATTGATAGAATAATTATTTTGGAAGATAAACGGTTTTTATATTAATAAAAACCTGAAAAACAGCAAGTATTCAATATAAAAAAGTCATATTCTACTCATATATTGGTAGAGATATGTATAATTCAAAATGTGTTTTGGAGTGCTGAGTCGAATAAATTAATAACAAATGTAATTTTGTTAACTGTTCTCGACGTATTCCTCATTCTTGAAATTTGAGCATATAACGACTAAATTTAGTAGTTTCACGCGAGATATTTGATGGATCTCACTGTTTATGTTTAGTTACTTGCTAACACAACATTTTTAACAACTCTCTGCCGAAAAAATAATGGTAAAGTCGTTTCTCGTAAAATAATCACATCGCTAATTGACACCTTCATTTTTTTAGGCTGTGCACACATACGGCCGAGTACGGCGGTGAAATTTATAGGAAAGCAACTTCGAAACATGTACTTTTAGGTAAAACTATGCGGGGTCATTCCAAGCCAAATCATCCAGGGGTCCAAGTAATTATCAAGGGGTGTATTATTATAAAACTCTAATATAGGCTCTACACTAAGAATACAAATGTTTTTGTATTTTTAGTTAGTAAATAGCCAGCAAAATTATAATGGTACTTTTTTATGTATTATTGGTGTATTTTCAGAGTTAATGGAGGTAGTCTAATAGCGGATTTATGTACTTTTTAATAGTATAACTTCGATCAACTCTTAACATATTAAAACCTCAAAAGCCCACTAATTTTATTACACCAATTTGTTGCATTTTTAATCTAGTTTTTGGTGATATAATGGGTTTAGGTGTTCTTGGAGGTAGACTCATGTTATTCAGCAATTTATGGATGTGGAGTTTGGTTCCGACCGTGGTAGAGTGCACATCGGCTCTGTATCGTTCAGTAAATTCAGTGGTTAATTGACAGATTTGTGCGTAGTAAATTGGCAGAGGTGTTTACTAGTGATAGACCTTGCTATCTGTGTCATCAAATAAAGCATTAATAGGTGAGAATACCTGGGAATCCCAATAATATAAAGGAGGATAAAGACAGGCTGAAGACGAGCGTGTTGAAGCAGAGCATAGTGACGTCACGGTGAGTCTTCCTAGCTATAAGACTTTAATACATAGGGATTTCTGAAGCGAGATAAGGGATCCAGCTCTATCTCCTATCTATACTAGGGTCATTCATCTATAACGGGCAATTATTTACGCTATTGCTGAAAATCATTTCTTTCAAATAAAATTATTTAATTCTGTTAAAAATGGATGAAGTAAAATCTCTTTTGGAAGTTCTTAGGAAGGACGTTCTCTGCAACAGGAATGAAATAACAGCTGTAAATACTAATGTAGCAAAAATAGTTACCTCCCTGGAAAGTTTTCTCCAAGAATTTATAGAAATGAAAAAAAGAGTCGAGGTAATAGATAATAAAATGAATGCTCAAGAAGATGAGATAGCCTATTTGTCACGCCAAGAGCGCCTTAATAATGTCGTTATCACCGGAGTGCCAGAACAGCAAGAAGAAAATGTAGCTTTAATAACCAATGATTTATTAAATAAAAGTGATGTGGCATTAGAAGACGTCAATATAGACAATATATTTAGGATAGGAAAGATCAGAGGCAGAAGGCCTATACTCCTGAAACTTAACTCCAACATCAAGAAACAAGATATTTTGCGATCTAGAGACAAAGTTCGAAGTCTAGGCTTTAATGTATTCCCAGATCGATCGAAAAAGGAAAGGGATAGCTTTCAGAAAATGCGCCCTTATATAATGAAATATCGCAATGAAGGAAAGATAGTGACTTACCGAAGTGGAGTCCTGGAGATGGATGGGAGACGATTTACGGAGAAGGAACTAGAGGATACGGAAGCAGCTTCGAAGAGGAAGAGAGAAGAAGAGGAAGGAGTGAAGGGGCCCGCGGGTAAGCTGAAGCAGTTCGCTTTCAGAAGCAGATCATCGTCAGAGTCAGCAGCTCGTCCATAGCTAGGTCAGAGGTCGGAAACTCAGTTTACTATACTTTCCTATAATTTTTGTGGACTGAATAATAATAATAATAATAATAACTTGGACTTTATTAAATTTGTCACTTCATTTGATATTTTCTTTCTATGTGAAACATTTGTACTACAGAATAATATACTGGATTACGAAAAAATGTTGCCTCAATGTAAGATTCACTGGATACCAGCAACGAGAACACACATCGAAGGAAGACCTAGTGGAGGCTGCGTTATTGGATACAAATCCATATGGAATGGAGACATTAAACTGGTGCAAATCCTATCAGCTCGACTATTAAAGCTAGCTATGTACAATAATACAATTGTTTATCCAATATATTTAAATTACAATAACTGGGATGAGAGCTACAATGAACTAAGTCTAGCCTTGAATGAATTAAACTCTAAACCTCTAGTTTTGATCGGTGATTTAAATGGAAGAATCCATGATGCCCAGCATCTGTCGGAGGAGGTGGAGACCTTCCCTAACGTTACCATCACAAGACAATCAAAGGATACCAAGCTAAATTTAAGAAAACGCCTGCTCGTTTTATTTGATGATCATAATCTGGTAATTATGATCGGGAGATCCAAGGGAGATAGGAAAGTTGAGTTTACCTTCATCAACAAGAACGGCAATTCAGTTATAGACTTGGCTTGTGTGAGTGGTGACATCTTGAATCTCATTGCTGATTTCAAGGTAGGCCCGTTTCCTACGTCAGATCACATGCCTATAGTGATTAGTCTCGCTAGATGTACAGATCCCAGTGTAAAGCTTTTGTCGTTACTTCCCAAGTTGCCCTGGAGAGAAGAGGACAAGACTGAATATCAAGAACGACTAGCTATTTTAGTTAAAGAAACAAGCTTTACTGGAGATCCTCATGAAGACAATGAAACTATTTTGTGCTGTATCAGGTCTGCATGTAAGCATTCAGGCCTAGGCAGAAAATGGTTTGCTCCCAAAAATCCCTGGTTTGATCTTGAATGTGCAAAATCGCGGCGAAAAGTATTTCAGTTGTTGCGCTTATTCAGGAAAAACGATTTAGATTTCATCAGAAGAGAGTACATAAATGCTAAAAAAATGTATAATGGCCTTATCTTAAGCAGAAAAAGAAACTTTTATGTAGAAGTTATAAAAAAATTGAAGAATGCAAAAGATGCAAGAGTCTTCTGGAATTTGACACTTAGTCTTAAATGTAGAAATTTTAAAATAAGTGGACATATCTCAATAACAGATTTAGTAAGCTCTTTCTGGAAACAATTTAATTTAGAAATTATCATTGAACCATTGCAGTATGCTGAACCTTATCTAGAAAATTACACCTTAGACAAAGATTTCACCATATCAGATCTACACTTTGTTTTAAGTAAAGCAAAAAAGAACAAAGCGCCAGGAGCCCTCTGGTATAAGTTGTACAGCTATGGAATATTTACCAAATTTGTGACAATTTTAAGAAATCTGCATGCGGCAACCTGTGCATGTGTGTGGTGTGATGGGTCTACATCAGAGTTCTTCGCAACTGATGTCGGTGTTAGACAGGGCTGCTTATTCAGTCCCCTTCTGTTTTCTCTTTTTATCAACGATATTGAAGAGGAACTGGGGTATGGATGCACCATCAATGGTAGAAACATCAGGCTTCTTGCTTATGCTGATGACTTCGCACTTCTCACAACCGACCCAAAGGCCATACAAGAAATGATAAGAAACTTGGAGAACTATTGCAATAGGTGGAACCAACAAATAAATCTTGACAATACAAAAATCATGATTTTTGGAAATGGGAGACGCAAACAGGGAATTGAGGAGTGGAGAAGCCAAGGCGGCGAAGTTATTGATATTGTCAACAAGTATCTGGAGATTTGGCTTACACCAAAAGTAAGTTTCGAAATGAATGCAGTGGAAAAAGCTGCAAAAATAGCTATTAATATGTCATGGAAGGGTATATTCGACAGGCGGGATATAGACTTCCAAGAAAAACTAAAAGTCTTCATGGCGACTGCAAAAGCTGTTGTGTTGTACTGTGTGCAGGTCTGGGGATTCAGGAAATCTGAAACGGTAGAGAAGATGTTGCGATTTTTCCTTAGAAAAGCATTAGCCTTACCAAAAAGCACTCCAAATTATGCTCTTATCCTAGAAACTGGTTGTAGTTCAATGTTTTCTACTTCGCTTTGCATGCATTTGAACTATATCAGCAAAGTATTAGCTATGCCAGAGAATAGATTACCAAACTTTTTGGCGAATGAAATATTAAATAAAAACATATTCTGGTGCAAGGAACTTAAAGATCTCGCAAGGAAGCACAACCTGGAATGGTCAGGCTATGTAAACAGTAGTGACTTCATGACTAATCAGAAGAATCTTACAGAAGCATTAAACAGCAGCTACTACAATAGCCTCATACAACAAGCTAACAAGGCTAGATGGCATGTTCTATATGCGAAGCTCGTCCATCCTGGCTCGTATCTATTTGATGAGATGCTCTCAATCAAGGAGAAGATCATCATATGCAGATCAAGATGTGAAGAAATTAGCCTGAATTTCAAACCATGGAGAGAAAGAAGACAAAACGAATGCTCGCTTTGTAATATGAAGGCTAGGGAAGATGTATTGCATTTCATTGGGATTTGTCCGGTCCTGATAGAGTTTAGATTAATCTACTTTCATCGAAGGACTCTTAATCATCAAGAAGTGACGAACATATTAAATGGTGAAAACTATAGGGATTTAGTAACTTATATAAAATGTGCTGGACGCTATAGACCATTTTTAATTACTGAGTTTAACTTCTAAATTCTAAAGCAGTGTATTTTTACATTTACAAAGTGAAATATTTTTAATTATATAGATTCATTTATTTATGTTTCTGTTAGATTGCTGATTTTTGCGTTTGATTCAGAGTATGCGCCAATTTATTGTTTATTATTCCATACAAATTGATTTTGGATAAATGTAAATAATTTTTACTTTTTGTAAATATGAATAGTTGTTAGTTTTGTTTCTTGTAGATGTATGTCTGTGTGCATATGTGTATATATATATATATATATATATATATATATATATATATATATATATATATGTACGTATGAATGTGTGTGTGTGTGTGTGTGTGTGTATGTGTGTATAATTGGATTACCATTGTAAAAAAGGAACGAAGAATACATAAAATTGTTATAAAAAAGATGGATATAAATTATATATGATTTATTTATTCTGCTCTATATTATTGTAACAAAATGTAAATAGTAACCGAACTTGGGCTGACGGTGTTATCACTATGCCCTAAAAATGTTGTTCCTGTCATGTACATAATAGATAAAATAAACATTATTATTATTATTATTATGGATGTATATCAATGTTCGAATCAATCTCAATTTTGCTATCTAAGAATTTTTTTAACTATTTCTATGGCTTTAAATCTTATATATAGCAATATATTTCCACTGACAATTTAATGCTGAACAAATTTAAAAAAAAATTAACTCCCTATCATTAAAATTAACATTGTTATAGCAAAAGTTGTAAAAGTATAGATTGTTGCCAGATGTACGATCAATGATATTTTGCACATTTTTAAGAATTTTTAAAGTGCTACATTTCTGAAACTAATGAACATAACAACATAAAATTTGGTTCTTTTACTCATGTCCATTACTAGAATATACTCACCAAGTTTCATCAAAATCTGACAACCTTGGGTGTCGAAATCCATTTTGGCTGGATGATTTGGCTTGGAATGTCCCTGCGGCGAGCATAGCTAAGTACCGTTTTTTTTTTCTACACCAAATAAACTAAGGATAATTGAGTTTCATTACATATAACTTCACAATGTAAATACACCAAGTTCTAGTACATTTTCGCAAAAAAGAAAATTCGTTTAAAAGCTACACATACTCATGAGACTTCCTGGGTAATATCAATTTTTCAGGAATAAAATAAGTGATATAAAATATTTTTTTAATTTTTACTAAAAACGGTGAGATTTTTACTCAGTGAGAAAACGGTCAACAAAAAGGTTTTTTTGTGATCATACTATTAATAAAATGGAAAAACAGTAGTCCACAACTAATTAGGTATAAAAAAAATGTTAGTTCAAACGCGATTGAACACCTTCGGTTTTGGAGGTTTTTTCCCTCCCGGCACCACTGTGCGTAGTCTTGTGGCCATGATCTTCATGCGGGAGATGGTGGTTCGAGTCCCTTTTGCGACAGGGAGATTTCTCATTTCAGGGCTCGTTGAAAAAATTCCCGACTGCAATGGATGTCGACGCTAATCACCCAGATCTCGGTGTGCCGTAAAACAATAATAAAAAATTGCATTATTGAAGTAATGGTGTGTGATTGGTCGGTTGAGCTCATGCTGTTTTGTATTAAGTTTTGCATATGAATCTGCTAGGGAGTTATTTCCGAAGCTTTATGATCTCCCAGCCTGAAGTTTTTAAAACTTCAAGAACCGTTTTCTCTGGCTCACATCCTATTGAATTTTACGCCTAACCCATTTGTTAGAAACATGTATCGGACTCTCGAATGGTCTCCTTTCTCCTACAACGATTTCTCGAGATATGTATGATATACGAACAGTCAAAAATTCATTTCCGTTAATCAAACTTGAACGTGAAAAAGTACTCTACTCCTTCGGTCATTTTGGAATTATAAAAATCGTAAAAATCTGTTTTTTTAAGTACTTCTTTCACCATTGCTAATAAATTCTAGAGAACTTATCACAGCATCAAAAGAGTTGTAATGAAAATTCATATAATTTTATACTGTTAATATATCTAAATACCTACCGACATTAAAGTTGATTCGCGTTGATGCCTACATTAAAGAAATGTGATAAAGGCCTCAGCAGCCGATGCACAATAATTAATTTAAAAAAAAATGTGAAGAAAGAATAAAAAATAGCTATTTTTATAGAAACTTAAAATGTATTTATGGCTTTCATATTTTAAGACGAAAATGTTACACATTTATATTGCAAACTCAAAAAAAAAAATTCTTTACACATATTTAACAATAAATTTGAAATATTTAAACATAAATATAAGGCACTGAAGCTTTCAAAAACAATTTAAACATTTGAGAATCGGGCAATTGGGATATCTTCTGGAATTTTCATCATGAAGTATGAAAGTCCTACAAACATTTTAGGCTTAAGAAATATATTCTCGCTAACATTAGCGCCTCCCACCTCGACATCTAACAGCTACGGCTTTACAGATTCTCCCTTTACTATATGTATGCATATTTTCCTGCCAATATTACTAAAACACATATGCGGTGGTATTTTTACACCTAATTTTAAATACTTTTCTAAGCAGCAAATCGCAATATATTAGTAAATATATATATATATATATATATATATATATATATATATATATATATATATATATATAAATATAAATATAATATATATTCACACATACATACTTACTGGTGGAGAAAATGCAACAATAAATGAACATACCCGTCCCACTATACAATATCTATCCGTTCCAGCCTATGAATACAACGGCGAACCTAAATTACCTATACATATCACTGATAAGCCATCTATTTCAAACATTTATCAGCTGACGTGCATTAAATTCCCTCAACTGCTTTGTTCCCCGAAGTACAACCTATATTAGATGGAAAATGACAGGAGGAAATTTAGAATATTGTAGGCCTCCGAAAAGCTACTGTCCAATTGGAATGGTGAAATGTGAATGTTACTCATTTAAAGAGAGCTTTTCAATTTTGCACCACCTTTTATATTTCATTCAACGATCGGATTATTATTATGATTTTATGTTTACTTTCGTTGAACCTTATTTATCAATTCTCGATTAATATTAAATTAAGTTTGGTTTATTAAAGGAATTCGTAGAACTAATATTTTTGTTATTAATGTCTATTATTTTTTTTTTTTTTATGGGTTACGGCTAGGAAAAACGACGGGGCCTTAAACAAACACACACAAACACGAATTCACCAGTTTTAATCGTAATAAAACCATACTACACACTACGCATTTGAAAACCTGTACTTGTGGTAATTATAAAGTCGTTAAATAATGCTGATTCATTACATTAGACATGTACAAGAACATTTTTACCGTGAAGGACTGAAATGGCCGTGGAGCAATTATTGCCAGTTCATAAACACTATATTGACTTACCTTAAGAACGCCTTATTTGATGAAGTTCTGCACTGTTGATTTTAAAAATATTATATTTCAATCGGCACTGAGCATTATTTATAAAACTAACCCTTTATCTAAAAAATTACATAACTACTCACATATATAATCACTGCTAATTTAATAGATGTGCATTGAAGTTACAATTCTTCATGATAAATCCTCAATGTTCAAATTACATTCTTTATTGTTTCAACATTCTAAAATTTAATGTAAATATAAAAATGAAATAATAAATGGCAGGGACGATTATAAAATGCAGGAGGGAGTAAACGTATTCTAATGATACAAAAAAGATATTACATTTTTTTCCTCAAGATGATCCGAGGAGCAAGTTTCTTTTCGGGAAATGATATTTTGAAAAATTTCTTCTCATCATGTACTCATAAGGTGGAAATCTTGGCTGGGAGTCGCCGCTTTCCCCTCCTTTTCCCTGCGAATTTATCCGCAGGCTCGCTTCCCCATAGGAATTTAATTACACCTTTTTCCAGCACTTTCCACAATATTCAATTATGGGACGAATTCCGAAGCTGATTTTCCTCCGGCGAGAACTACCCCCCCCCCCCTCTACTACGGTCATTAGGGCTTTCACACAAAAAAAAAAATTAAAGGGGTTCCTTCTTCCTTGGTCTTTCCCCGATTTTCCTCCTATATTTCGATGGTGATCAACTCTGGTACGTTGTCGTCATCTTTTACGCTGTACCAACTCCATGCCATTCGATGGCACCTGATTTTCTTCTATTGGCCGTTTTTTTCTAATTGGTCTTTTATACGGATTACTACAAATATTTAGAAGCTCTGCATTTATTATAGAATACTGAACTCTTCAATTAAATTTTTTCTAAGAAAACTAAAAACCAATGTGAATTCGTATTTTCTAAATATTCCATTTTTTCTTCACTAAATCGTTTCGTTTTAAGCTATCCGCTAACACCTGTAGTCTCAACAGAAACTGGTTTACGGGCACACTTTTAATACAATAATGTACATACCATAGTCTTGCAGATGTATGATAAAGGGGCTCGGAAACTGGGCAGAAATACAAATTTAATCATGACATGTTGTATACTTTGCGTAGATTTTACTTAGCTTACTGATTACATATGAATAAAGCACATAGATATTTTATTTGTAGAAAAACGTATATATTGTAAGGACCTAATGGCTGGGCTTGAATAGAATGTAAATTGATGGGAATATCCCGTGGAAATTCCAGAGAGACAGCACCTGGTATACGGTGTCATTTTTCACCATTCGTCAGTGTCACCTCTCGACACATCTTCCTTACTTTTATTATTAAACTTGTATGAATGCTTCGCCGCGTTCTATTTTCCTCCTATATATTGCACATGTACAACACCCACCGATTTGACTGTTTATTCTTTCCAGCGAAGCATTGCTTAACAGGATTCGACAATTTTAAATTACGTCCTGGAAACAAATTTGGTTTCTAGTTATTATTATCACTAAAAATAATAAGTTAATTTATCTATAGATCTCTTTAACGTCGTTAAGGAGCTAGGTTGTGTAGGCATCCAATAGATGGCGATGTGTTTCGATTTCTATTCAATACATTACATTCCAGATCATATTTGTTTATACTCACGACATAAAGGTCCTATTTTAAACATTCGTGAATAAGTTTTATAATTCAAGAGATCGTGCCAAAATAGTGCCAAGCAACATTTTAAACTAAACTTAACTGTAGCTGCTATATGTTGGATATTATGTGGGATAATCAGTCTATGATGCATATGCTACTGAGATGTACCTACAAGCTCTGTATGCTACTTAAACTTGTTACCCCGGACCATTTCAACTGATGGCTCCGCATAATATCCAACATATAGCAGCCACAGTTACGTTTTATTAAAAATGTTGCTTGGCACTATTTTGCCCCGACCCCTTCAATTATACTGTGTATTGTGTTATAATTGCGCATGACATCGTTTGTATACTATTATCATTCTTAACAGAAAAATAATAATACCTATTAATTTGTCTATTAATCTTTAAACCACATAAAAAACGTTTATTTTATTTTGTTTTTTTAATCTGTTATTGCTAATTAATTCATTAATTTATTTTCATTTCATTAGTTTTTGAATAACAAATATTTTCAATTTTCCACCAGGAAAAACTTAACAATGCTAGAATTCCGCAATGAAGCGGCGTGTGTTGTGCGCCGGTAAAAAGTTGTACTGTCGCCTCTTTGTACTTTACCGATATTATTCAAATCACTCCTTGCTGGCGAATCAAACTATTAGAAATAGTATTTTAGCAAGACACGAACATTCCTGAGGACAAGAAACATTCCTGTCGCCGGAGGGACTCGAACCCATGTTTCGCGCATGGGAATCTCAGGCGGTAACCACTAGACCACAGGAAGGCCCTCGAAAATTAATTCTTTCAAATTACGTTCATTGACGGAACTAAAATTTGTGATCTCATACAAGATTGGATCATTAATGCTAATTCCTAATTTTGTATCAATGTTTCTACAAATTTATTTTATGATAGGCGGTTGTCAATGAAATGAGACAAATCGGGGGCTGTATAATTTAATCGAACAAGCAGAAGAGAGAGCAATTGTGGAATCGTCGGAAAAATGTTTTGAAAATTGTAATCAACTTATTTGACAATTAATAAATCGTCATTAAAGCCGACCAAGTATCTTCAGAAGAACACGCTGGCAGGTTTCGACAGATGAACTTCCTGATGGTTGAGGATCCAACTAACAACTGTCTGGACTGTTAATATAATTTCAGACACACTTCAGTATCCTCTAATATTCTGGCAAGGACAGGATGAATATCTCGTAACCATCAAACAATGTGATCCAATCACTGATATGTTGGATATTTAACTGTTTAATTCTTTATTTTATTGATTTGAATTTCTTAATCCTAACTTTCATAGTCATTCTTCTAGGTAATGTAAAGAAAAAAAAAGGTAGTTCCATGAATTACTATTTATATTCTTTGATATCGTCAGCTATACCATTAATATTGTGGATATGTCTGCTAATATCGTTTACGCTTTATTGGATACAACAAGGATAAATTAAGAACGCAGGAATAGATCCATTTACGAGGTGCTATTAACGGAAGCGTCTAGGAAAATTTAAACACTAATGACAACGAATTTAAACTATTATAAATATTAACCCACAGCTACTTGGGAACCTATGGCTTAGAACATTTCTTTGCATTATTATTGCATTAACATTATTCTTTCATAAGAGTTATAAGTTTATTTCTTTAAACAGCAAATATTCATGACTGATTCTTATTTATTCCCACTTGTTTATATATTCAACGTCGTAAAACTTTGCGTTAGAATTGGTGACATTACACTAATTAGACGTATTGGAGATTATACACTACATTATTATTTTGCTGGATTCGTTTTGTCCATAGGTAAAGTAGGACACTCGTACAATATTTGAAATGCAGGTAGAGCTGGGGGCTGCCCTGATGACGACCCTTTGATAGAAAGAAACGACGAGTAATTAAAAAGTGTAGAACTAACAAGGTATACCTCCGCAATTGCTTTTGTATCTCCCCTCCAGCACTCCTCTCTCTCTATTTACCTTCACCGCTTAATTACCTCTCCCTTTTATCCTTATGTTTACTCTTTTTATTAAATTTTTTCCCCATTTCGTTTTCATATTATTTTTTAAACCCATTCTTTAATAAAGCATTGTAATGTTTTTCTTCTGGTGGCTTATTGTGTTGATTTTTCTTTTTTCTTTCTAATTAAGGTGGTTTTGAATCTCAGGATGTACAGATATTTTTCATTAAACATCTGTAAATTTACTGTAAATAAATCCCAGTGTTATTTTCTTTTTTTTTAACTTACAATTATTGTTTTAAACGCGTACACTGAAAAGAATACATAATTATTTCTTACTTTAATGAAATTTATACATAATTCTTTTGTAGCCAGGGGACCGTGTATACAAAGGCGTGTGGCATCACTTTCAAAATACCCTACCTTGAAAAGCGATGGTAACCCATCCTAAAGTTTGTTGTTATGCATAAGTGAACGTTAAAATAGAAATAATTCTCTGATAGAGTATAATAACAAACAAAAATAAAATGTGTCAATACATAGAATGGATTTCTATTATATATTTGTACTAAATGTTTACAAATACTAACATTAATAAAATCCAATTTCTGTATTTTACAGTAGGTAATTTAAATTTTTCTCCTTTAAACATCTTCGCTGGGGATTGTTTCCTCTGGTTCCCACGTTCCGGTTCTCTCCCCAGCGTTGCCCTGGTTATGGTTGTTATATTTCGCCGAACTTCCATTGAGCTTCATCAGGCTTAGTTGATAATTCGGGTCTTTTTGCGAAGACCACATCCAGTTACTTTTTTTTTTTGGTTGAATTTAAGGCGTGTCAACCGTTGGGTCCAGTTACTTTGAAGTATCTGTCGTGATTTTGGTACTTACGGATTAGCCTTCAGGTTCTTTCCAGGTTATCTTTACAACAATATAATATTAATTAACAATATTTTTTAATAAAGCGGTTAATATTATAAAAATCGGTTAATATTGTTTTAAAAACCGCCCTTGCTCGCGGGACCGCATTTTCCTATGAATCGTAGGCAAATAGCTATAGATTGGACGAGAATGCCACTTGCTCTCGTCAGTCTGGGGCTGCTCGTTGAAGACTATTTTCCCTAGTTGCCTTACTCATGTTAGATTCCATTAACATGATTATATTTCTACCAGCGAACCCCCAAGTAGAATAAATCTACAGTTAAAAGAAGATAATATTTTCTTGGTTTGTTTCTACCACCATTCTCTCTTGTAAAACATTTACTTTTCAGAATGGTTCTTTTTGGAATATAACCTGTCTTCTTCAAGGTTTGGTCTCCATTAATTCCATCTTTCATTATCTACCCTTTCGCTCCCAACCTTTCTGATATAAAGTGTTAATTCTTAAGGGTAAATACCCAGGGTATATACCCAGGGTAAATACCCAATTTCATAAATACCCGGGTATTTAAGGTATTTAACTAAACCGCGACTTAGTAATCGAATATTGTAAAATGTCTTGGACCTTGACAGTTTAGAGATATTGCAACACTGAGAAACTATTAAAACAATAACAAATTATAAAATAGGATCACTGAGAGGTTAATAAATAATAAATTATTACCTGAAAGTTTGCCATGGACCTTTCGACTACCAATAAAACAAGTTGTTTGCCTACATTTGATACTACTGTATTGCATTCACAAAAATGTAGCCTTAGCAAAACTTTGGACTAGGATTATCTCAATTTCTCAAAACACAAATTAAGTTACCTACTCATTGATCAAAACACATGTACCTTTCAAGCCTCTCCACCATAACATGGGACTTATTTTATTATTTTCTTTGTCATTTTCTTCAAGACCTTTCCAATGAAGGATCTTTGCCATAATCATTCTTGGTCCCTATAGTCAGCTATGTCTTTCCGAAGATCAAATCAATCCCATGCTTCTGCCTAACTCACACAAAAAACAAGTCTGCAGCAAGATGTGCGTTTCCAACACCAAACTGAATGCGTTTCTCCTATTTAGTTAGCACAAGTTTTTCCTCCGTTTTTTGAAGAGAAGATTCTGGGTTTCTTGTTGAAGAGTTTGTAGTAATTCTTTAATCTCTTATGAGCTTTGTGGATCAAAGGGGCATTCAACTGAATGGCAGTGATAAGCCCAATAATTGGATCAAGGATGTTAACTAGCATCCCAACTCGGACCCAAAACACTCTGTCATCAAGAAGGTGCCTTCTCATTTCTGGTGAGATTTCCGCTTACTGTAATGTAGTTACTACTGAATGAGCATAATTTCAAATAATATTAACAAGGATCACAAACCACTTAAAATGGGTTTGAACTATTATAATAAACATTAAAAATGAATGCTTAAGTAAGTCCTTAATAATTAAATAGGCTTCATTAAAACCTTTTTAAAACTAAATAACCTTCCCCACGGTAAAAGTAATCATGAAAATTCATAGATATACATTAAGTTGTAAATACCCATAAATACCCGGACCAACTTTTAACTTTCTTTAAAATATTACTGGGTAAGTATTAATGTTTATTAAGTTTTTATAATCAAATGGGTAAGTTTCAGTCCTTGTATGCACCAAAAAATATTCAAAGAAGTTGTATCGAGCTCAAAAACTGAAAATACCCACTTTTTGGGTATTTACCTTCCCTGTTGGTAAATACCCAATTTATATTTACCTACCCACTGGGTATTTACCCGGCCCACATCACTGCTCACAACCAAAGTCGATGTTTCATAAGCCTTCCAAAACAGTTGTTTTAATTTATGTGTTTATATAGTGGAGACGAAACTAGAATTTAGCTCATTTAAACACACAAATCTGATGAAATGGTACTTTTGTGGTGACATTTGTTCCAAATCGCATAAACTGTTTATGCTGTTTTCATAACTATATCGAGTCTTTTATAATTAACGCAGCACTATGTTAATGTTTTTGCTTTAATCTTCCAAATTGTCAGTGTCAGGAAGGCTGTGCCTTTTAAAAATATCTTTGCACTTAAAGAATTTACTTTTTTTCTTATTTTATATTGTGATAAGGTTTTCTATTAAGATAATGTAAATTATTCGAGGAAGTAAAAATTTCCTGTTTTAAAAGGTAGGCTAAATGTTGCCTGGGCTGGTGATTAAAGATTTCAAAGGAAATAGGGGTGGCCCGAAAAGCGAAAGGAGCCTTTCAAAAGGCCAGATAAGAGGCTTATCAGGAATCTTGAGAATTAAGCGGTATTATTTACGCCCTTGTAAATTTCAGGAATAAATGGTTCCCTTGTAATCAAGGTGGAGCGATTCACCCCAATATTTTTCTTTGTGTATGCCATAATGGGTAATTACCCACTTTCCCTCATTTTACGTAATATTTTTTTAAGTATTACGTGAAGATCGTCGCGTTAGCAACCCGTCTTGGTGGTTCTATAACTGTTTAAGAATAACACATACATTTAAATAATGGAATGAAATAACAAATTAACTGCATTCACAACAAACGAACCTTTTGCAAATTACGTATAAATGAAATAATGAAATACTTCTACATAAGACAACAACGAAAGGAAAGAATTTGGAGGGATAGTGAGTGTTTGGAAGCATGGAAAGGATGAAAGATTGGAGATAAATTATGAAACAATACACAGAGCGTAACAGGTAAAAATTTAAAGTGTAGTAAAACTTTATTATACAAAAGAAGAGCAAGAAAAAGTATAGGAATAACAAATAATTGCGTGCACAAAAATATAAAATCGTAAATAAATTTAAACATGAAGGCAAAATATTTTTAATCGTGGAAATTTTTTAATGCTATCTTTTATTATATGTAATCGTTATAGAGACAATTCATATTTTATGAAGAAAAATGAGATATTATTATAAATAAAAATCCTCATTAACATCAAAGAAACAGTGTGGGTTTTTTGGGGGAAAAATATCAAATGTTTTGTTGAATCGGCCTACATTGCATTTCTTACCATAAATTAAAAATCTATATACAATTTTTTCTTGTATATCAATGATGCATAATACAATATATACTTGTGTGAACAATTTATTAAAAAAATAGATTTTTGCAATTTATAATTCCTTAACCAATATATGCGGTAAATTCACTGATTATCAATCTGTAAAATGTTTTAAAAGCATGAGATCATTATTTTTTATTTTTTTTTTTTTAATTTTTCGAATCTGTAAAGATATTCTTTTAGATTTTGCAACAATTAATAAAAATTATTGAGAAAACCAAGTCGCCCGTTGAGATATAGCAGGTTTTTGATCATCGGGGTTCAAATTCGTTTGATTGTATTCAAATTACATTTTATAGTTAAAATGAGTTTATTTATGTCAACGTTTCGGCTTGATATACAAACCTTCTTCAGGGCTATGGAGGAGGGAACGAAGGTGATCTGTCCCGTTTCGTGGAGGCTACATTCCTGCTACTAATTAATAAAATTATGAATTGTATTTTTTCCCCTGTTACCTCAATTTCTTTGGTTGTTTTATTACATTTCCGTCCAAAAATGGGGTGACCTAAATGCATTTTAAGCTGCCAAAAAAGGTATATAAAAATTGCCTCTTTTCATAATGGCACTTTGCATAGCAGCTAATACCTTTTAACATTTCTAAGGAATAGGATTTTTTTTTTATATTTATTATTTGGGTGCCTCGACTGCTTTGGTCATTGGCACCTGGGTATAGGAAAATTTTTTTTTTTTTTTTTTTTTTTTTTTTAGGAATAGGAAATCAAAAAAAAAGTCCGACTCGCAGGAACTGCCTCATCTTAGCGCGGTTCCGTTCTTATCCCTAGTCTAATTTCGAAAGATTAAAATAGAAGCAGTTATTATTTTGTTGAGAGGAGATCGTTGACCGTTGATGATGCAAGGTAGGGATTGTCCGGGTTCGGTCACTGCTACTTAATAATACATACCCCATATGTGTATGTATGTGGGCATATATATGTACATATGTGTGCGTGTATATGTGTATGTGTATATGCATATATATAAATATATATATATATATATTATATGTATATACATATATATATATATATATATATATATATATGTTAGGTATATTTACATAGATATGTGCATATATTAGTGTTAAATATGTCCTACTTGTATTTACAGCCCTGATGAAGGCTTGAAGTTCAAGCCGAAACGTCGGCACAATAAAACCATTTTTACGATAAAAGTAGCAGAGACCGAACTCCGACAGTTATTGTTTTGGTTCCAACAGTCTTGAAAGGTAGGATTTACAATCTTACCTGGAAGGGTCGGCATCACTAGAAACTTTCCCGCTAGTTACAAGGTCTTGGAATCTTGGAACTCTATATTTCTAACAATAAATTGTTTTTGTTATTTTACTAAACCTGTTTTATTTTCGAATACTTTATCCAACTATAAGCAATTAAAAAATAACAAGGAATAAAAAACAGACAAAAAGAACAGTTCGAATAAGCGAAATCAATTACTTTAAAGCTTTAAGCTCTTATTTCTCCGATTGTCATCGCCTAATCAAAACTTTCATTAGAACCTTTTATGTAGAGCATTTAATAAGCTTTCTAATGGTATTCTTCCGTTTACCAAGATTTTCAACCGTTTTCGAGATATTAATGAAAGTTCCCAAAATTTACATTATTTCTAGCAACAGAAAATTGGTCTCATTTTTCATATCCTGTTTTACACACAAAATTTTCCCAACATAAGAAATTACAAAAATAAAAAACAAAGGGAAAGAGACAAAAATTACAAAAAGAACGACAAAAACCCGTTCTTAAGAACAAAACAGACGTATTTGAAGTTTTAAGCACTTATTTCTCCGATTGACATTACCTAATAAAAAATAGTTTTAGAATATTTTTTGTAGAGAATTTCGAAAGCTTTCAAATAGTTTCTATCCACTTACCACGATTTCCCAACCGTGTTCGAGATATTAATGAAAGTATACGAAGTTCCCAAAACTTTTCTTGTCTGTTCATAAAATATTTTATTCTAACCCTTCCTTAACTCCAAACGTAACAAAACTTTCAACATATTAGTTTTAATCAAAGTAGAACATGCAGATAATGTTTCAACTGAATACCGTAATTCTAAGTACCCAAACCAAAAATGGTATTCAAAAATTATTTTTCCAATTTTCTCGAAAACGGTTAAAGCTATCGCCTTGAAAATGGTTCCATTCGTTTTCCTAGCCCAAGAAGCCTATAAAAAGAGTACTTACAAGCTTACGAACTCAAAAACGTAAGCGTTACGATTTTTTTTGCGCGAATTTCGCCCCAAATACCATCTTCCAGTGGGCGGATTTTGCTGGTTAACGAACTTGACCTTTCAAATTGGACGACGGATTTTTGTACCAAATTTCATCAAAATCGGACCATCAGGGAAGCCAGAAATGAGCGAACAGACAAATATATATATATATATATATATATATATATATATATATATATATAAATATATACATATATATATATATATATATATATATATATATATATATATATATATATATACAAATTTGAACTACCATCATTTTCGGTTTCCAGAGGTTCTGAAACGCAAAATTTTCTAGTCGGCACTTCCGGATTGTTTCATTGTATCAACCCTATAAGCGGGGTTCCTCCCTATGAGGGAGGGAGGAACCGCGCTAAAATCAGTCCCGTAACAGGCCACGAGGGCCCTGAGGGGCAGGTACTATAGAGGTACCTGATTCATGACCATACGGCACACTAGGGAGATAGTGTGGTCAGTACTATGTTCCGGCCGCCTGATTTTCCCCTTGGCTGCTTCGACTGCTAGAGTCATTAGCACCAACCACGGTACCCATTATTAAATTAATTAAAGGCTGGGTTGGCCTAGGGACGGTCAGGGAGGCCGAATTCAACCCATGAGCGAAGACACTAGAAGAAAAAATCTTTAGTGCTTGCTCGGGATTTGAACTCAGGCCTCCAGCTTATAGGAATAGGAAGTGTCGTTAAATCTTTTGGATAAAACATTATTACCATACAAAATCCATCCAAATAGGTTCATCCATGACATAAGGTAAGGGAAGGGTTATAGAATAAGATAGAGAAATCCATGAAAGAGAGGAATTTTAGAGGTGACCGTGTATAGGAGAGGGTAGGAGGATGGGAGCATGAATTTCAGATTCACATCCCACTCCCAGCGGACCATCCCCTGGTATAACGTGCTATTCTATTTGTGTATATACCACCATCTCGCATACTACTGCTAGGGGATAACTGAATTACACCCTCTCTCTCCCTTCCATATACATACTTAATATAAATTATGTTATTGTTGCCCCTTTGCATTAACTCAATGGCATGGCTGGCTCGGGACCATTGCTTGAACATTGAATACCAATGCTCTCCGTCGTCTGGATTATCTGTTTAATGTATGTAAAACACAGCGGGAAGTTAACAATCTATAATAATGAATTATATATATATATATATATATATATATATATATATATATATATATATATATATATATATATATAATGATTAATTTAACGTGTAAGTTGAATTAATTGTTATTCTTTGTTAACTCCTAGATCTATTTTGCATATATTATACAGCGTTTTCAGGCGACGAAGAGCATTAGTATTCATTGTTAAGATAATAAGATGGTCATAGTAAGATAACAATCACGACTACTCAAAGATAAGACGAAAATTAATCAACAGTGTCTGTGAATGTATATGTGTATTCTTGTATCTATGCAGAGATATTTGTTTGTAAGGAAACAGCCAAATATAATATTTAATAAAATACTTAGTACCTCTAATTGATCAATTGTAATATAAAAGTAAGTATAATATTACATGTTAAAAAAATCCAAGAATATATGCTATTTTTGGCTCTCTTTATCTTTTTTATCCACAAATTATAAGAATTTAGATAATTTTATTTTTATAAGTTACTAGCTGTTACCCGCCGTGCCATGACTACACCTACTTTCTGCCTATGACTCTCCCCGTATCAAGATTTACCTGTATACCCAGATACGTCAAAATCGGTCAAACGGTGTGAATTTGTTTATATCTGACTAGATGTAGTTCGTAAAAGAGCCAACAGTGGCCAGCACCACTGCAGTTCATAAAAAAAAAACGACAAAGGCCAGCACCAGAGCCTGCGAGTAGATAGCTCTTATCAAAAAAAGGCGAGCACTCCTTAGTTAGAAAGTGACTGTTGATATAAAATTGAAATAAACTTCATTACATGATTATATAATGATGTAGTCATCAATTAGTTCGAGTTATTTTAATTATCAGGAACATCAACAAATAAATTTGAGACATTATTCAAAATGGCCGTCAGAATCTGAATAGTTCAGTGTAGCCAATTTTTCTTCAACAAAACTTTTGACCAATTTTTGAAATTTGACTATTTTGACCTAGCCTAGGAGATTTCCCGTATCAAGACCTACCTGTGTGCCAAGTTTGGTCAAAATCGGTCAAACGGTGTAGATTTGTAAACGGACAAACAGACAGACACGTGATTTATGTATATGTAGATCTGACTTTTCTGGGGCTGTGGGACCACCAGCATGGTCTCCTCCCGGCTGTCCGTGAACGCCTTGTGCCGTCTTTCGGACTAAGATCTTTCAATGTTGTCGTCATTGATCGCGTCATGAAGCATATGGAATTTATCGGTAGCATTTTTTCTAAAGAGAAATCTGACATATTGTTGTAGCTTGCGCTATATCGCGCCATGAACTTAAAAAGCACACTTCGCTCAAATGTAAGTGCTTCTACTCAGGCTGCTCGAAGCAATATCGGCCGCCGGCTCATTGAATTTTCTGACCTGTTCTACCCCGCTGTGATGAAGTTTGGTCACAATTAATTTCATAATTCATCCATATAAATTATATATATATGGCGCAGGTCAAAAAAAAAATAATAGTACTCCTTTTTCTTATGTACTATTTTATTCTTGGCTTGCTTTTATTTTTGGCATAAAGTAGTATATAAGAAAAAGAAGTACAACTTTTTAACCTGAGCCATATATAAAATATATATATATATATATATATATATATATATATATATATATATATATATACGCAGCTAATGGTCAGAAATACGTGGAAGAATAGAAAAAAATATATATATATATATATATATATATATATATATTTATATTCAGATAATTTTCAGATAAAGCATTCTTGAAAATTTGCCCATCCCCGATAGGTTATGAGTGGCATCTCTTCCGAAAGGCTTAGAAGCTACTTTGAATTTTAGATGAATTCAGTTCTGGGGTCGCTTAGTAGACCACTCGAGAATCAATCTTGAAGGGTTTAGTTATCGAAATCGGGAGATGGCTTATCAGTTGAGGCTCATCATTATTTCTCTCCATATTATTCCATCAAATTCCTTGTCATTAAAAATTGATGAACTAATTATAAGCGACCCCAAAAAAAAAAAAAAATTAAAACAATTTGTTATCTGAAAAAAATATTTTCCAAAAGCTGCTATGCGTTCCTAAATATTGGATAATTGAGTTTATTTTCTCATATTGACTTATTTTATTCCTTATAGTATTTTCTACCAGTTAACTAATGAAATATAATTTAATTTAATTAACCAACTATATTCCTCCAGGCTGTCTCTCATAGCATCCTAACAATCCTATTTCTCACGTTTTATAGTTCTCAGTTAATGATTGTTCAATTAATTTTATTTGCTGGTTGGGTTTAGCTAACTCTAGTTTCTCTCTAAATGCATAAATAAATCCCTAGCTATCCCCGGATTATGAATTATTTATTAGATTTGAATTACATGTTTGAAGTTTAATTTGTTATCGAACTCATTAATTTTACATATTAGTTATGACTTTTTGTAATATACTAAATTATGTTATTAATTCATTAGCCCTACTCAGTTAAAAGGTCAAATTTCCAATCGCTAACTCGCCTACATAAATGATACTGTTGTATGTACCGAGGTATTTTCGTTGCAATTAAATATAAATAGGAAAGATTTTTTTTTTTTTTTTTTTTTGTTAAATAGATTGTGAAGGTAGATATCTTTGAGGCTGGGAAACTCTCTCAATTATAGATAAGTCCTGGCTCCCTGCTTTATAATTAGATCCCAGCACCAAATAATTGGAATAAAGGGTCTGCCGGTGACGGCTACCAAATCTTTCTGCTTCAATAAACATTTCTCTCAACCTGGATGGGTTCTTTTATATTTTTTGCTTTCTCTTTATGAATTATAAATAAATTTCATCATTATTCTACGTGGTCACGTCAATATTTGCATAAAATTGTGTTTAATTTACAAAGAGTGTTTGATGTAAACCCCCATAGCAGCACCTGTGACGTCATCACTTGGCTCACCATAGAGGTTGGCCTCCATAGATTTACCTGCTATCTCCATGCAGTTAAAATGCTGGAGACCGTTAAAGGGTCCAGGACTCCATTATTAGCATCTTTTGACTGATATATGCTGCGACACCATGTGCATCTTTTTACAAAAGACCATAGTTTTGGCCATGGTTGAGTAAAAACCAAGCAACCCAGAGAGCAACATGGAGGAGGATGAAGAGAAGAAAAGTCAGGCCCCGCAGTGAGTAGCACCGCTATTTCAACACCAGAGACTACTCCTGCTTCAGCAGACCGCTTGTACCAGATATCAATTTATTTTACTACAAACCCCCCTTTATAAACCTCAAAATTTCACTAATACATTAACCAATATTATAACCCTTTTGGCCACCCCCCAATTCATTGAAACATGTAAGACATCATCTTATTACACTTAAATTATTTCATATCCGTGCATAATTTCAAATATCCCGAAATACAGTCCACTCCATTCATGTAAATTAGCCCCACCATTACAGCGGTATGTTTATTCCCAATGGTATAGCACCTTGGGACAGCGTATCGCAAACAAAGAGTATTTGGGCCAACACATGGTTTTGGAAAAGTTACATTGAAAAAGTTGTGTTTTTTTAAAGTCAATTTTCTGTAAATTGTTATTGTTTATTAACAAAATTGGTAGGTACTAATTGAATGTTTAAGAAACTGACTTTACAAATACCCACATTACAAAATAAAAAAGAACTCAGACAATTGGACAACAGCACAAAGACTCCCCAAAAGAGAAGAAACATTTTTGACTAGACTGAGAATAAATAACACAGCACTTACCCACGGCTGCCTGTGTAACAGCCTCCATCACTCTACATGCAGCACATGCGAAACAAAAAACTCAGTTAAATATGTATATATATATATATATATATATATATATATATATATATATATGTACATACACACACACACGTAACGTAAATGTTTAGTCATATTGTGGGAGGTGATAGGGGACCCCTAGAGGAACAAAAAATGTCATGTGACGATTTCCCAAATTCTCACTCATAAGGGACAAAACGTCGTTTTATTGTTTTTTCGAGACAAACGTGGTTTTTATAATAATAATACTTGTAGCTCCGTCCCAGGTGGTTCTAATATATCGAAAGTGAACCCAATCAAAAGTTTAGTATATTTACTATAAGACTAGTTGGAAGTAAACGTACTTATTATTATGTTATTTTTTAATGTATTACGCCACATACAACCACAAAATATAATTATATTTCTACTATAGCATTTGGCTGTATGACTTCCTACAGGTAAAATATCTGTCATCTCTCTTAGGATGCATCTTGATTTATGAAGTGCAATAAAACCTAACTGAAGCCTGCCTAGTACCCAAACCAAAAACGGTATTTAAAAATTATTTTTCCAATTTCTCAAAAACGGTTAAATCTATCGCCTTGAAAATGGTTTCATTCGTTTCCCTAGCCCAAGAAGCCTATAAAACGAGTACTTACAAGCTTATGAACTCAAAAAAAAGTCCGTCTCGCAGGACTGCATCATCTTAGCGCGGTTCCGTTCATATCCCTAGTCTAATTTGGAAAGATTAAAATAGAAGCAGTTATTATTTTGGTTCCAACAGTCTTTTTTTTTAAATTAATTATTATGATGGCGTCTCAACCCTTAAGGTCACTAACGCCATTCCTGTGAGTAGTAAAATCTTGAAAGGTCATGATTTACAATCTTACCTGGAAGGGTCCGCTACACTAGAAACAGACCCGCTAGTGACAAGGTCTTGGAATCTTGGAAATCTATATTTCTAACAATAAATTGTTTTTGTTATTTTACTTAACCAGTTTTATTGTCAAATACATTATCCAACTATAAGCAATTAAAAAATAACAAGAAATAAAACAGACAAAAAGAACCATTGGAATAAACGAAATCAATTAATTTAAAGCTTTAAGCACTTTTTTCTCCGATTGACATCGCCTAATTAAAACTTTCTTCAGAACCTTTTTTGTAGAGCATTTAGTAAGCTTCCGAATGGTAATCTTCCGCTTCACAAGATTGTCAACGGTTTTCGAGATATTAATGAAAGTAAACAAAGTTACTAAAACTTTTTATGTCTGTTAATAAAATATTTTATTCTAACCCTTCCTTAACTCCAAACGTAACCAAAATTTCAACATATTAGTTTTGATGAAAGTAGAACATGCAGAAAATGTTTCAACTGAATCCCAAGATTCTAAGTACCCAAACCAAAAACGGTATTCAAAAAATATTTTTCCAATTTTCTCGAAAACGGTTAAAGCTATCGCCTTGAAAATGGTTTCATTCGTTTTCCTAGCCCAGGAATCATATAAAACGAGTACTTAGAAGCTTATGAACTCAAAAACGTAAGCGTTACGATTTTTTTTGCGCGAATTTCGCCCCAAACGCCATCTTCCAGGAGGCGGATTTTGCTGGTTAACGAACTTGACCTTTCAAATTGGACGAAGGATTTTTGTACCAAATTTCATCAAAATCGGTACATTCGTCTTCTATTTAGAGAGCGAACAGACAAATATATATATATATATATATATATATATATATATATATATATAAATAAATATATACATATATGTATATATATATATATATATATATATATATATATATATATATATATATATATACACAAATTTGAACCACTGTTATTTTCGGTCTCTAGGGGTTCTGAAACGCGAAATTTTCTAGTCGGCACTTCCGGATTGTTTCATTGTATCAACCCTATAAGCGGGGTTCCTCCCTATGGGGGAGGGAGGAACCGCGCTAAAAATGTAAGCGCTACGATTTTTTTTGCGCAAATTTCGCTCCAAACGCCATCTTCCAGTGGGCGGATTCTGCTGGTTAACGAACTTGACCTTTTAAATTGGACGACGGATTTTTGTACCAAATTTCATCACAATCGGTCCAATAGGGAAGCCAGAAATGAGCGAACAGACAAATATATATATACAAATTTGAACCACCGTTATTTTCGGTGTCTAGGGGTTCTGAAACGCGAAATTTTCTAGTCGGCACTTCCGGATTGTTTCATTGTATCAACCTTATAAGCGGGGTTCCTCCCTATGGGGGAGGGAGGAACCGCGCTAAAAAATAAAAAAAAAACAGAAATATGGCAAATAATATTTTTATACAAGGTTCAGCTCGCTTTTATATTCTGTATACGTCTGAATAATAATTATTTTTGAGAAGAAGAAATGTTCCTAAGGATGAAGCATGGATCACATAGTGGAATACCATTGTCCTTTCTTCGGGTCTACCCGATATACATGCCGTTTGAAGTGATAAAAAAAATCTCCTGATTAAAGGGAGCTATCATTATACTGGCCTTTTCTGTTGTAGATTCCCTCTAGCAAGCAAACACTCATCTACTCTAGACCCATTGAAGCCCCTGTGTTCAAGCTTAGCATTTCATTAGCGCTTCCTGTCGGCACGTGCTCGAACCAGCCACTACAGAGCAGCTGTCGCTCTAGCGCTTTTATTCATTAATTAATCATGGCTCTTTATTCTCCTCTTCTAATACTCCCAAAAATCACCTTTCTTTACTTAGATGTGATTTGATGGTTTACAAAATATAAAATTCCTAAGGTATCTAAATGGCAGTGGCAATTATCATGCCGATCGCGTCTGTGGAAATACTGTTTTGAAACCCGCTTGTGGTTGGTTGTTCCTTTTAGCATTTCCGAGGTTGCTCCGCTGTATACTTGTGTCTATAAGTTATCACGAGAGCGACAACAATATTCGTTTTTTTTTTTTTTTTTTTTGTTTTTTGTTTTTTGCCAAAAAAACTTTGAAAGTCATATCGTTATCATGAAAAGTGATAGTCGTTAACAAGCAATATCTGGCCCATCTGTTTACGCCGGACTCAACTGTTTAGGTTCCCCTTACGGTACATTATTTTCGGTTCCTTCGTAATATGTCTCCAACTGGTGAAAAGATTTGAGAGAGAGAGAGAGTGATTATTAATCGTTAACTAAATGACATGTAACTCTTAGGGTAGAAGCAGAGATGTCGGTTTCCTAGCCACTAAAGGTTGGCGGTACAGTAAAATCAACTTTTATTGCTAGAGACTACGAGTAAGCAACACTGGAGTATTTTTATCAACTATATTATATTATGGATAGGATACCCTTTTGAGTTTTCCCCCTTCCATCTAAAATAATAAGCAAAATTATAATGAACAAAGGATAGAAATGTGATTTATAAGTTTTTAATCATGTAGATAGTGGAAAAGTTGAAAAATAATAATTCTTCAAAAACTCTTATGCATATATAATATTTTAGTAATTAATTAAAAAATACAATATTGGACAAAATATTTTATTTGCTAAATTGATGTATGAATATACCTATCCGAAATGGAAACAAAATATATTTTAATGTAAATGCATACTTCTATTCTCTACAAAAACATAAAATAAATGGAACACTTCGATTTTATTAAATGAAATGAAGAATGTGTGTTCCTTCAATTTTATTTGTATTAATAATTTATGTTTTAGACATTTTTACAAATATTTTCATCACTATATTTTTAGTTTTAGATTTTCTTTAATTAGTTTGTTGTTTGCTCGATTTGCATATTTTTTTTATATTTAAGTTTTTAACCTACTGGTTGTTAAGTACTTTGTGTGGAAAGTAACCTAATATAGTTGGGCAAATAAACTTCCTTTTTTTCTCAAAAATAACTTTTTTCTCTCTTTACTCAGTAGAAGAAGAAGAATTTGAAAGGATGACATCAAATGAAGATTTTGTGAAACTGATAGGAGCTTTGCCTTGTGTTAATCTTTCATATTTACTTGCATCACAATATTTGCATTTACCTATCATTTTGTTGTCTTCCATGGACTTCCACAAAATTTAGAACGTCCACACATTTGTTGTTTTTCTGGTTAACCATTTTTCCTGACAAAGAGCAATATAGTACAGAGACTGCAGCTAGTACAGAGTGGTGGAGTTTTTATCTGGTTTCCGCTAAAACCCTGTTTATCAAATATTAAGATAAATTAGTGATTTATTTTCAGTGCGTGCTCTTTTATAATGAAATGGGGTGAATTGCCTTTTTATGAGTTATTTCATAAGCAATAAGACAATTGTTAGGTAAAACATAATCACATTTCATTTTATTCATGTGGATTAGAAAGTTGAATTATAACCTGCAGTTTTTGTTTAAATGGTTCAGAAATTAGCTATTATAACAGAATATGGTTAGCTCATATATGTCCTAGAACAAATTTACCAAAAAATTGCCTTTTGTAAATGGAAAATTTTCCGGAAAAACATAGCTGAAAATTTTCTGGAAAATTTTCCAAAACGGTAAATTTTCCGTGGAACATTTTCCACCCCACATCTCTAGGTAGAAGTCCAGCAATGATTTTAGGATGTATAATTTGTGTTATAATGGAATATAAATACGCAGAACACAATTAATTTAGACATTGGGAGTGGTTGAAGAATTATTTCGGGGGACTTCCGCCCACCATGAAAGCGAATAATTCACATTATTATTTTTAGCGCTTTCCGAAGAAGTGTGTTTGTTTTAAGTTGTTCATATGAAAGATTTTTAGCGCGGTTCCTCCCTCCCCCATAGGGAGGAACCCCGCTTATAGGGTTGATACAGTGAAACAATCCGGAAGTGCCGACAAGAAAATTTCGCGTTTCAGAACCCCTAGAGACCGAAAATAACGGTGGTTCAAATTTGTATATATATATATATATATATGTATATATTTATTTATTTATATATATATATATATATATATATATATATATATATATATATATATATATTGGTCTGTTCGCTCTCTAGATAGAAGACGAATGGTCCGATTTTGATGAAATTTGGTACAAAAATACTTCGTCCAATTTGAAAGGTCAAGTTCGTTAACCAGCAAAATCCGCCAACTGGAAGCTGGCGTTTGGGGCGAAATTCGCGCAAAAAAAATCGTAACGCTTACGTTTTTGAGTTCATAAGCTTCTAAGTACTCGTTTTATATGATTCCTGGGCTAGGAAAACGAATGAAACCATTTTCAAGGCGATAGCTTTAACCGTTTTCGAGAAAATTGGAAAAATATTTTTTGAATACCGTTTTTGGTTTGGGTACTTAGAATCATGGGATTCAGTTGAAACATTTTCTGCATGTTCTACTTTCATCAAAACTAATATGTTGAAATTTTGGTTAATTTTGGAGTTAAGGAAGGGTTAGAATAAAATATTTTATTAACAGACATAAAAAGTTTTAGTAACTTTGTTTACTTTCCTTAATATCTCGAAAAAGGTTGAGAATCTTGGTAAACGGAAGAATACCATTAGAAAGCTTATTAAATGCTCTAAAAAAAAGGTTCTAATGAAAGTTTTGATTAGGCGATGTCAATCGGAGAAATAAGAGCTTAAAACTTTAAAGTAATTGATTTCGCTTATTCGAACTGTTCTTTTTGTCTGTTTTTTATTCCTTGTTATTTTTTATTTGCTTATTGTTGGATAATGTATTTGAAAATAAAACAGGTTAAGAAAAATAAGAAAAACAATTTAATGTTAGAGATATGGATTTCCAAGATATATAGCTTTTCAACTGCCTAGCGTCCTTCCTAGGGCGGGGACCCACCCAGGTAAGATCGTAAATAACACCTTTCTTGAGATTAAAGATGGAACTGTCAACTTTGGTCCTCCTCTACCTCCCGGCACTTTCATTGCTGACGAAGGCTACCACTGACTAGCCAAAACGTCCTAAATATAGATTTTTTAACAAAAATCGTATTGAGGTTTATTTAGCCGAATCCCAACCATTCCATCTTTACTTATCACCTCGACGGCTAACTATCTAATCTTCATGCTTTCTAGAAATGTGGACCCAAAATAATAACATCTTCTATTTTAATCATTTTAAATGAGTCTAGAGATAAGAACGGAACCGCGCTAAGATGATGGAGTTCCTGCGAGTCGGACTTTTTTTTTAAATGCATTGAATTTTTTATCGATCCTACCTGCTAACTTCCGCAAATTTATATACAAACTCGATTTACAACCCACTTTTCCCCACTATTTAAAAATGAAACTTGGTAACTCTTAACGTAATCGAATAAACATTCTTTGGACCTAATGCAGATTCCAATGCACAACCTCTCAATTTTCTCTTGAGAGGTAATTTTTATGACGAATTATAGTAGAGAATTGAATTCTTGTTGATTTTTACCTGTAATTTCGCTAGCTTTCGAACTTGGAATGGAAAAAAAAGTCCAATTTGATTGAGAAAAGCGTCTACATTTTTTCCATATTCCCAAAATTTGTTTCATAGTTTAAGTAATTCAATGCGTTTGATTGTTTCAGTAATCTCCCGTGATTTATTTGTTCCGCCATATCTATAAATAAGTTAGAAAGCAACACATATAGAAGAAAGAAAAATAAAAGAGAGAGGAAAAAAGTAAACCGAAAGCTGTAAGTCCAATTTGTCCGAGTGAAATTCATTCTGGGAAGGGAAACATTTAATTTTGTTGGACTGGCATCAGACATATTAATCCCAAGCCCGCTGTCCCAACACCAAGTCCCTGGGGTCCCTCATTCCCTTTCCCCTTTGACGACCACCTTCATCCTTTGCGGGGCGGTACTGTAGTCTGTCATTAATTCACTTCTTCTTCTCTGTCAACTGAATGAGTTACTCTCTAATTGTATTACGGAATACCGCCACAAACGGACCAACATTTAATGACAAAATTATTCCTTTCAAAAGTTATATTTCCTTTTGATGTAGTTATTCAATTCACTATGCTCATTACCAGCGTACAAAAAAATAGGAAAACGTCACATTATACTTAAGACGATATTTATCACGATACACGGATCAAACAATCCTACATAAATCGCAACTAGACTAGGCAAACACTACTTGTCTTGCTCATTTGGAGTTGCCAAACGCCCGATTAAGAAAAATAACTTGTAGGTTCTTGAATCTTTTGGATTTCGGTATCATTTTTGAGGCATTTTTTTTTTTTTTTTTTTTTTTTTTTTTTTTTTGTGTTGAATCGAATGAGACAACTATCAATTAATAAATAATTATTTGGGAAGAAAGGCGGGTTTTGTAATAAGAAAAATGGGTTAGTATTCAATTTTAAAAAATCATAGTTTACTTAATGGATCAACTCAAGGGTAGAAGTCCAGCAATGTTTGTAGGATGTATAATTTGTATTAATATGGAATATGGAAATGTTGGGATTCGGCTAAAACAACCTCAATAAGATTTTTGTAAGAAAATCTATATTTCAGACTTTCGGCTACTCTTTGGTAGCCTTCATCAGCTAAAATGACAAGAAAAGAAAAAAACACAGAAATTAATACACAGGAAAAAAAATTGATGAGTAAGGAAAGTAACAGATCTATAGATACAATTCAACTTATTATAAAAGTTCAATAGAAACATTAAAAAAAAAAGAAAAAAAAAAGAGCCTATTTTATTGAAGTGTATACAAGTAAGTAGGTGCTAATAATAATATTAATTAATTTTAACAACATTGTTACATTGTTGTTACATTACACTCAAAGGGGTTTGTAATCAATTTAAAAAAATCATATTTTACTTAATGGATGTAGAGATGTATAATTCCCAAATTTCTTTTGAGAACTAAGTAGAATAAAGTAACAACCAACATATGTTATACTCTCTGCTCTCCTCAACAGTAGTCTTTTTTATTTTTAATATTTACTCTTTCACACTTGATTGTTGGTGGATAATTTTAAGAACAATTGTTTGCTAAATAATTTGTTTACCCTCGTCCCTCTATTGAAAGAATGCAATTTCCCCAAAAAAGAGGTTTTTGTAATTAATGAATACTAAATAAATAAATTCAACTGAGCCCGATGTTATTTTAGAATAACTAATTGGGTGTTGAGTTTTATAAAGAATTAAGATTTGCATCCCCAGATAACGCAAATTATCGGATTATTTATTTATTTTTCCTATGTAAGAATTTTTGTTTCTCATCAATATCTCTTCCCCGTCGAAAATTGATTGGTGCGGTTCGACCCCCTCTTTGGCCGTCGTCTGAAAAAGAAGTTTAGCACTGTCGTAAAATAGATTTAGGAGGAAAATGAAGTTCCCGTCCCCAAGGGAAATCAAGCCTGAATGCGAAGCGTTTTCCTTTCAACATTATTTCCGTTGAATTTCTGGCAGATCATTTATTATTTCTCTAGAAACTCGACCAATATTTTTTGCTTCGTTGTTTCTTGTATTTTTTATTGCAATATTTAGTATTTTTTTTTTAAACCGAGTTTAATGTTAAAAATGTTTAGTAATGAAACTTACAAATTGGCATCGTATACTTGATAGGATTTTAGAAAAATGTCTTCAAGTATTCATAAATTATATTTACTAAGCTATTATAGTGACCTCATTATAAGTTAAATATATGCTTATGTGTGTGTATATATATATATATATATATATATATATATATATATATATATATATATATGTATATATATATATATATATATATATATATATATATGTATATATATATACACATTTAAATAACGAACTAACTAACCGAATGTAATTAACAAAATATTACTCTAGAAACTGGAATTTCCTTTTTTTATAGTTACTCTGTTCCCCTGCCCCGGCGACCAGGACGCCAGTGATTCTTAGATGAAGACTATTTTTAGTTAGTTGTCGGAAGTACAGAATAAATCTAATATTTACATTGTTCCACGTTTTGGGATTGAATTTTGTAGTATCACCGTTTGTTTTCATGGAATCTATATTTTAATATATGGAATTGTTTTCCTTGTTTTTGCTATGAGCAGCAAAGTATAATAGAAATTAATTTTTAAAGATTATCTGCATGAACACATTAGGTGTAATACTTTTTAGATCTTATTTAATTTATTCTCGAATTTTATGTTGTCATTGCCACTCTTACTAAACACAGGTGCAGCTGGGAATTGATTCAACGCACCCTATGAAGAAACTGAACCTGCTTTAGGCGAGACTTTCCCGCATGAGAATACTTAACCACAGGACCACGCGGGGACCGTAATGCTCAAATTATTCCCAATATGATTAGTATAGCTGAGAATTTTATATATTTACTCGTTTTGGATCAAAAAAATTAATACAGGAAGGTTTCAGTTATTTTTTGTCTGCATTTTTCGGTTGTTGATGAAATGTCCTTTTATACACACTTGTATATACCGACAACCATGGCGCACTAGGAAATTTTCTCAACGCACCTTAAATAAGAAAAAACCTTACTGCAGGCGGTACTCGGACCTCTATCTCCAGCATGATAATCCAAGGCGTTAGCCACTAAAACTACGGTGAGACGGTTTTATAAGTTTAACCAAAACTAAAGTAAATTAATTTAATTAAGAAAAATATTACTTATAATTTGAACTCTAGTTGATACAACTGAGAGGTAATCATTAAAAAGCCTAACAAATATCTGAAATTTATTTTGAGGTGGTCATTAACTGAAATAATATTTGTATCCGAGTTGTGTCACTTCATTTGTTGATATTTCTGTTGCTTTCTACAATATTCTAACTTCAATTTTTTTTTTCAGGTAAGGGATTCTTATCACAAAATGTATTCGTTCGAAATATATAAAACCTTAAAACGGATAATTTTACGTTTCACTCATAGTGTATTAATGAAATTTATGTTAAAATTATTTATTTTTATGAGCTGACCTTCCATTTGAATTATAGTTCTTGGTCAATGCATGATCAAATTAATAGTAAAATGTGCATTAAAATGATACTAGAAGGAAGTAAAAGCACGGAGACTTGATATACATGATAGGAATGATTCCATTTACACTTCAAAACTAAACTAATAATCAAATTCCTCAATACGGTGGTTAGTTTAAGCTGCATTTCTGAAGATTTTTTTTTTTTTTTAAGAAAGAGAGGTGACTGCAATTTCTTCATTTTTCCTAGTTTTTACGCAACCGGTTAAAATATGTATTCCTAGAAAAAAAAAAAAAAAAAAAAAAAAAAAAAAAAAAAAAAAAAAAAAAAAAAAAAAAAAAAAACTTAGAGCAATCACATAATCTGAGTAACTGCTCTTTGGAAGCTTTGGTAACTGCCTTGAAAAGGGTTAAAACGTCAAGGGAACCATTCCACGTTTTTCTTAAATACGTTTATGGCAGTCAGACACGAAGCGGCTTTGCTTTAAATATGCGCCTTTCTTTGGAGATGTTAGTAAATTTTTATTATGAGGCCCTATACAACTCTATAAATAGGATTTTTGTGTTTGTGGGGCAGCTGCAGTAGAAACAGACAAGTATATATTTTTCTGTTCGCACCCTAGCTGCCCCAGAAATAGTCCGATATAGATGGACAGAAATATTCTTTCGCTAATGTGAAGGGTCAAGTTTGTCAACTATCCGTCCATCCGAACACGAGCTGTGGAGTGAAATTTGCACGAAAATAATCGTAGCGCTTACGTTTTCGCGTTAATATGTTTGTAAGTACACTTTATATAGGTTTTCTAGTATATAAAACCGATTTAAACCGTTTTTAAAATGATATCTGTAACCATTTACAGAACAGTCGATACAACTTGTTTCGATACAACGATTGTTTCAGTTGAAAATTGTTTCAGAAGTTTAGCATTCATCTAAACTAAGACATTTAAATATTGGTTGCGCTTGGAGTTAAGAAAGTATTAGACAAAACATTTATTAACAGACATGAAAGGTTCTGGGATCTATGTATATTTTGTTAATATGTTTATTGGTAGGTGGAAGGTGATTTTTGATAAGCTTACTATATTCTCTACAAAAAAATGTTCTGAAGTAATTTTCGATGAGGCGATGTCAATAGGAGAAATAGGTGCTTAACACTTCTAGTTTTGTTCTTTTGAATGGGGCTTTGTCTCTGTTTACCTCAATATTTAATTAGAAGTTTTTTTTAAATTGTATTTAACAATAAAATATTAAAGCAAAGTAAGAAACGTATAAGTGACTCTTTGCGCGAACGCTTTGAAAGAGAATGGAGTAATGTTTGCTTAAGATACGCTTTTTACGAAAGATTAAGACAATGCATGAACTGTTTTTGTTCTAAGCATTAGAAATGACCCCCGGGGGAAAAACCGAAAACGCGCTATGTTGATGTGATCTCAGCGAGTTGGACTTCATTTAATTCTATCTCGAATAGAGGCGATAAGGGCAGCACGATGATGGAAATCCTGCTTTTAAGATTTCTTTCTGTGTTTTCTATTAGAAAAAAATAATACTTTTGTGCCTTGTACACATATTCTGAGGAGGAAGTCCCCGACCTAGATTAGCCATTGCAGTTGCCAATACAGCTGGAAAGCTAACACAAGAGTAGTGCCCAAGGTAAGACCGTACAATAGGTATTGTTGCTTACCCTTAATTATCCGGTCCTTTCATAAACATTGTCAGGAAACGCATTGATAGTATAATATTAGAGAAGGTGCCGAATTGTCATCTTTATAATACTCAGTGGAGCATAGAGAAAAAAATATAAAGATATGGTAATTACGTATTTCCAAAGTAATAATGTTATTATAAGATCATAATTATTATTATAATAAATTCATATTTTACTAGCTCCTTAGTTTTGCTATTTCTCGGTATTATAAATCATTAGTTAATAATTATTTTAGGAAGAAACATTGAAGCACGTCAAATCAAAATCGTTTATCGTCCATTCAACGGAAATCTGATTTAGTCCAAAAGTATACATAGTTTTGTGGGAGAGTGAAGGCTACTGTAAATCATTATTACCGTCTTCAATCTACTACAAGGTCTTCTTTGTTCCAACACCGAATTCCTCCTCCAAGCAAATTATTCTCTTAATTTCGACAATACAAATTTCAAATCGTGTTCTTTGATACGAGTAAATATTTGTTATCGCCCTTTCAGCCTCGTCATATACATGAGAGGAGAGGATGCAACCTCTGGTGACCCCCCATCTATGCCGGCAATATCCTCTCAATAAACACTTTTTACTCCCTCATAAAAGTAGACTTTATCTGCGTATCTGTTCATAAATCTCATATCATACCAAACTTTACACTCCCTCTCTCCATAAACCTTCAGCAAATCTAGCTCCATGTTTAGCTGCTTGGTTTTTACCAGGCCCTTTTATGATGGCTTTTTATCGTTATCAGCTCTCATATTTTGCCTCCCCTCACAACCTCGAAATAATTCCACTGATTCGCATTATGACTTCCTGTTCATAACAAGACGAAAACTGAATTTCATGAAGTCACATTGGTACTCTCGTAAAATAAATAGACTTGGTCGTAATTACTTTACAATAATTTATTATATTTTAGTGTCCTGAAATTTGGGTATGAGTAATACAATAATTATTGTTTAAAATTGTCCTAAGTTGAAAAGATTATTAGAAACAAAAATAGTGATTTTCGGCAACCAATATTTTAATATACCTGCACCGGCCGGCTCAGCTATTGATGATAAAAACAAAAATCAAAATCATCCCATTTGACGTTAGGGTTTACTGAAGAACAAAATTAAATAACAAAATTAGTGATTGAGTCAGATGGTCATTACAAATTTAGAGGAGCAATAATATTTACGTTTATTTTGTATTTACATATGTTGTTCTAAGAAAATTCTTCAGTGGAATGTGGCTTGAACTAACCTTCCTGACTACTGCTTAGTTTCGCTGGACCTGCGTTTCCGTCATTTCTTTGTAGACATATCATGTTATTTAACTGAATTATTCGGGCAAATAAATCATTAAAATGATTATCATTGCTTGCTATTAGAAATATTATAATCACAATGCGGCGGTAATGCAGAAGCGCTGTTAAAAAAAAATATCATGATCACAAAATTGGCCAAATTGTGTAAATGCATTTTAGGATTCTGATGGAAACGTGAAGGGTATTAACAAATAATTCTCTTTTTTTTTTTCTTTTTTTTTTCTTTTTTTTTTTAGTAATACGTTTATTTAACATCTGTACATTTGGAGAGTACATTAGTTAAGTTTGCTCTCAGATAAAAATAATGAGTATATACAGAAATTGAGTTGAAATACAAAATAAATAAAAAACAAATAAGCAAATAAATAAAAAATAAAATAAAAAAAAGAAAGAAAAAGTACATAAAAAACAAAACAAACAAAAACAATGAATAGGAAATAATAATAAAAATAATAACACAATAATAATAAAGATAATAACACTTTTGGAAGGAGCCAATCAATACTGGCACTTCCTACTTAGAATAATGTTTTGTGTATATGTATATATTGTTGGCGTACGGGCTGGCTGGTATGTATTAAAACAACAAAATATGTTTACCTCAACCAAAGGGTCTCGCCGAGTTTCCATATGAAATCTGCACTAGCGTCTTTCTTGACTTTGATGTATTTATTTTATTTCTAGTTCCTAGAAATATTTGTTTGTCAATTATCAAACCTCTAGCTATACTCGTTTTGAGGTAATAAGGATTGAAACCCCTAACTTCAAAGTCGTTTTTCTATAAAACTATAATAGATCTTTAAATGAAACCATCGCTAATTGAAGGTATTGTGAGGTGTACCTTGCATATTTTTTTCATAATTTTTGGGCCACATATAAGGTAAGAAAACAAATTGTGAATATTTGAAGGGTGGATTTCCCTAACTACCCCTCGAAGCACACCTACCAAAAAAATCACGTAAAATCAGTACTTTCTCAACTAATATCCGTAAAAGTTTCATAGATGTGTGAAAGGTGAATCATACCTAAAATAACAAAAATCCAATGTTCGCGAGCACACTATCGCAGATTCGAAGGTTATCTTTTTTTCGTAAGAATCCTAAAGTCCTAATCCTTATCAGTGATCCCAAAATATTCTGTAATTCTGGGAATTAGATATCAGCTTAAAACGAATCTCATCGTTGGGTCCCTTATATTGAGTAAACAAGTGCCAAGTTCGGTTTAGCTGAAATTGCCATAACATCTTCCTTGGAGTCAGCAGATTATTCCCTATTATTTGAATTAACCAAGATTAATCAAGACGTGTCACAAAGGTAAGATGGATTTTTGAGGCCGTAAGCGGAGATATCGGCCAGAAATGTCGTTTGCTGCATCACAAATTGGATAACAAATTATTGCCTGTTGTTGAATCATTGTGCCGTATCGCTGGATTCTTACACAATATGTTTGGGAAAAGGTTCAACTCGGATCAAGAACTTGCTGATGCCATCGTTGGTTATATGAAAGAACGTGAAACACAATAGAATACATTACAGGATCTAATTGAAACGAAAAAATTGATTCGCAACAAAAAGCCCTTTGCAAAACTGTGTTCTGCTTCCATCACAGATTTTCCAGAATTATCTGAGAATGATCTTAAAATAATCTTCACAGGGACATATCAAATGACACAAGCGGTATGTTACCTCGCTGAGCTATTAGATGGTGATAAAAACGATATCCATGTTGAGTACTTAAAAGAAAATAGCAACATTTTAAGAATGAAAGTTCGTTCTAGACACATCAATAGCAAGACATATGTATTAATGTTTCATTGAATGTGAACCAAATATGAACAATTACAAGGGCATAAAAAGATGCACGTGCGATTGCGCTAATGGAAATAGGCCTATGGTCCTGGTGCTGTTCACATGTAGCCTCGATAATTTATTTATCACTTGGTCGTTACAAATCAAAAATCATTAAACCCGCGGAAATATTGACACATTTATTCGATGTTACAAATGTTACCACAACAGATTATGCACTGAGCAATTTGAGGGTTCGTATTTAGATAACAAAAACGTCCCAAGAGTAATTTGAGATATTTTCGATAATTTTTTTTTTTTTAGTGTTTAGCTATCGATATTGGATTTTTGTTATTTCAGGTATGATGGACCTTTCACGCATCTATGAAACTTTTACAAATAATAGTTGAGGAATTACTGATTTTAAAAAACGACTTTGAAGTTAGGGGTTTCAACCCTTATTACCTCAAAACGAGTATGCTACAGGTTTGATAATTGACAAAGAATTATTTCTAGGAACTAGAAATAAAATAAATACATCAAAGTCAAGAAAGACGCTAGTGCAGATTTCATATGGAAACTCGGTGAGACCCTTTATGCAATATTAAATTCACTGCAGGGTTTCAATAATTACCATACGTCCTTCCAGAATGATAGTATAAACTTCCATAAGTATATATAACCTTGTGTGAAAACTTTGAGATAGGGTAGACTTTTAAGTTTGCAAGGTGCGATAAGTAATGCTAAAACTTTAAATAGAATTGTAGATTGGATGATGATTTGTAGATGCAGGGAGAGACCCTTGAAATGGAGTTGTAGATTATATTAAGTTAATCAGAATGCAAGGTGAAGCCCTTCTAATAATGTTGTAGGTTGAACTGTTTGTTTTTGACGACACAAGATGAAAATTAATATATAAGGCGCCAAAATGTACTCTTAATAAATCACTAAGGGTGCGTTTACATCTGACACTTCTCGCAGGAAAAATATCTCCGGTGTCGGATAGATAATTATTATATTCGACCCCTGAGATATATTTCCTGCGTGAAGTGTCTGATGCGAACGCACCCTTGTTGCTCGCGATAGAAATATATATCTCAGACATAAATTGTTCGCAGTTTACATTAGTAATAATTTCTGTCTGACATAAATATCTTGCTATAACTATCAGGTGTAAACGCACCTTAAAACTCATTGTTAACATCTTGAGGGAGTGAAATTGGCTTAGAAGCGAAACACTTATTTAATGATTATTTTATTATTGCCACCTAATATAAAATTTTTAATGATTGGTTGGTGAGACGGCTTCTCTTCCCCAACGGTGTTCTTACTGTCCATTCTTCCTCAGACATCCTTGGTTTGCAAGGGAATGAAGATCAGTGGGAAGCCGTCTCACCAACCCCAGCGAAGTAACTTTAAACATAACAAAATTTATAATGTTTTACTTAGATATATTTTTTTTTCAATGTATTCTTATTTCTCATAACATGTAATTATTATTACATTAGTATTGATTATTTTTTATTTTTTTTTTTTTTTTTACTTTTATATAGTTTTCTTTTTTTTCCTTAAATTTCAAATATACTTGTAGTATAGGAATGACCCTATAGGGTAAAGGTGCATCCACTGTAAATCGATAAAAAAAACTTATGTAGTAATAATAACCAATATTAATATTATCCTAGCAAGAAATACTACTCGACACAGCTAGAATCGTATCAAAATTTCTTAATGCCCATAATTAATAAATAAAAAAACATTTCTATAAATAAAAATAATTCCTTTTACTGGTTGGAACTATTCCCCAGTAAAAATATTCTCCAGTAATCTGAGAGACCCCACACAAATAACGAAAACCCAATAAAGCCTTTGGAACAATGTAATTTGTAGGTGTGTACAATATTCCATGCGAGGTCCATTGATTTTTTAGTGTGAAACTACATTGTGTTCTAGTCCAGCTTGTGCGAACATTGAGGTAATTCTAGCTTTAGAATTAAATGAGACCATTGATGCGGAAGGGCTATCTATCAACGGTCCGATGAGCTGCATTTCAAATTCAACGAATGCTCCCTCTTCCTCCCTTAGTGCAATAACCTGATTGCGAAGTACTGCATTTAGGGAAATTGTTACCTATCAGTGGATAAGCTATGTTGTTCCTTTTTTACTCATTGCAATATAGTTTTATCTATTTTTGATTAACGACATTGTATATATGCCACATTTATATCTTAATTCTTATTGACCAAAAGATTGTTTTAATTATAATTTTTGTTATAGGGTTATATAGGGATAGTTGAATGATTTGAAAAATTATTATTTTACCTGTAAAAGATACGATGCGCACTATTGAACGCAACCGCGTGCCAGGCAGTGTACCGCCAGCCAGGCAGCCTGTATTATGTCTCAGGTAGTAAAGTATAGTATAAATCCTCTCGTACTATAATGTCATAGGATCTCGAGGTATATTGTTTACTTTGATTGTTAACCATGTAGTTAAAAAACCATTGTATTAATTTTTATTTCAATTTCACCCCTTCTACTCATGATAGCTATTGGCAGTGTGTTTATGTTTTGCTGTCCTTTAAAAATCTTACTATATTAACCTTTTGAACAGCTGCTTCTTCGTATTGTGGGATTCAAGATATACTTTAATTTTATAAAACATTGTTGGCATGAAATGATTATACGTTCTATACTTAACGTTAAGGTGTGCATTTCACGTATTGGTGGTTGCAGAGCTTAGAGGACTTAAGTGTAGTTTATAAGACCTATTCGTAATCTGACCAAAACTACTTCTCTTCAAGGAAGGGGTGGAGTGGTTTTCTATACTTATGGTTCGAGCTCAGCTGCTGGTTTCTCTCAGTAGTTAACTCCTGCTTTCTATTTTTCAAAAATCTTATATTTTTAATTACATTTTACTATTTACTTTTTATTGTTTTGAGTATTTAAAGTAATTATTTAAAATAATCGCAATGTAAATAAATGGCGATTTATTTACATTGCGATTACCGTTCAACCGTAATACTTCCATACTATTTTAGATATTCACATTTTATTATTCACGATGAAAGTCTCCCCGTGGTCTTGTGGTTAACGCCTTAGATTCTCATTCGGGAGATGGTGGGTTCGAGTCCCACCGGCCGCAGGAATTTTCTCATATCACGGCTAGTTGAGAAAATTCCTTGCTGCACCAGGGTTGTCGGCACTAATGACCCATAAGTCGATACGTCGTAAAAAAAGATAACGTTTGAATCTCCCTTGTGACAGGTTTAGTTTTTCGACGATGGGTTCGCTCATTATATTTTCTGGTCCACTATGTATGATTAGAAGTTGTGGCAACGTTCAGTTTTTCGGCGATGGGTTCGCTCATTATATTTTCTGGTCCACTATGTATGATTAGAAGTTGTGGCGACGTTTAGTTTTTCGACGATGGATTCGCTCATTATATTTTCTGGTCCACTATGTATGTTTAGAAGTTGTGGCAACGTTTAGATACCTCAGCACTAATATATAGAAGCAGATGTGCCGTTACAACATAAAAATATACTTCTTAGCAATTCTGTTGATAGCATATTCCTGTAATCTTATTGCGTAAAATATTGTCTGTATCAAACCGATAAAAGATACTCTACTAACATTGATTCCTTATCGATCGGAATGTCAAAAAGAATATAAAAATAAAATAAAAAAGATGCTATTATCGCATTTGTACACTACATACATTAGATCAGTACTTATTAATATCTTATCTTCTTTAAGACATTTTATCTCTGTTATATTTATCGTTCGTCTTAAACCTATCATTGAAATTACTTCTGTTTATGTGTTATTTTTAACCAAGGAGCTAAGTGTTATTATTATTATTAGTCTATAACAGAAATTAATATATTAAAAAATATATATAGGCGAAGGTGTTGTACCTCTGACCAAATTGTAGCTTTGACCACCGAGGCTGTGGCGGCATGTAGCAACATTTTATAAATTTTGGTGTAATTAGTGTTTAGCTCCTTCACTAGAGGGCTTGTGTAACCTACTTTGGATTATTCCAGTCAAAGAGGATTCTTGCAAAAAATACTTATCCATTTTTATCATAAAAATGTAAGTTATTTATGATGAAGTTTTGCCTCATAATATTTTTTGTATTATGTCTTTTTAGATGGAAATCATTTGACAAAGTAACTATTACAATAAGAAATATGGTGTAGCTTCTGAAATTAAATTATCTTAATCCTAAAATTTGTAGCATGCTTTTTAATTTGCACTACCAGGGTGTTGTACCTCTGACCACGACTAGTTGTTGTTCCTTTGACCAGGTCAAAGGTACAACACACCTCAGTAATTTTTTCATAATTCAACTTTTTTGTTCTTCTGCTACAACTTGTTAAAAAATAATTAATATTGGTTGCTTCCATTGTTCAAAGAATTTAAAAAATAATGAATGAAATGAATACACTGACTTTATCAACTCAAACTGACTTTATCAATCCTCAGTGTAGCAGTTCGAACCTAAACGCCCAAACGCCCCTTATCGTTACACGTCAAGTTGTAAGACCTCATCAAAAAGCGCAGACAAGGAAAATGTCAAATAGGGGCCGGCCTAAAAGGAAATCTCGTGTCCTGACAGATATTCCTGAAAAGCTAATTATTGAAGGTGAATAAAAACGAAAGTGACAAGTTTATGAGAGAAAAGAAGATGAAAATTTGTATGATATTGATATTGAAGACATTGTGGCTAAACTCCCGTACCCTACCATTGCTAGTGGATCTGCTTGACAGTTAAAACGTTTATCGATTGGACTTGATTTTTCAGCATATTAAGCATAACATAATATCAATAATAGCTTTTTTATTATACTTACATCTTTGTCCTGTATTTATTAAACTTACAATTAATTACAATATTACTGAATACAATTTTTTTTCTGTACTGCTGTGTTGGTTTTACGTGGTCAGAGGTACAACACCCCATGGTCAAAGGTACAACTACATGTTGAACCTTTGACCATTTTACGATTATTTAAAAAAAAATTAATTAAAAATATTAAATGTAAAGCTAGAACCTTGAAAAAATTAAATATGATAAGCAGTAGAATGCTAATTTATTTATTTATTGTGAGTATCGCAACGGAGGCGACAAACTCATTAAAACGACAGAATCAAAGGCAGTTAGTTTTGGTCAAATCTACGAATGGTAAGTTGTCCTAAAAAACCAAAAAAAATATAAAAAAAAAATAAAAAATAAAAAATAAAAAAAAACGATCGTTGTCCTAAAAATATGTCAACTAACAAAAATTATTAATCAATATCATTATATAGAATAAAAACAAAAAGGAAATAAAAATATTTGCCTAAAACGTACGTTATATTTTTGAATAGATGTTTTCATGCTTTAAATGTGTTAGTACTGTTTGTGTGTACGGGCTACCTTCCGTCAGTAAGTCATGTAAGTCGTAAGGAATGGTTAGTTTGCTACGTTGTCTACAGTCAGTTAGTATATGTTTAACGGTTAGAGGTGTGTTGCATATTCGACAAGTGGGTATTTCTTTTCTGTCTAGTAAGTACGAATGGGTAAGTAGGGTGTGCCCTATCCGAAGCCTGAATAAAATATTTTCGTCTCGTCGAGAGAATTGTTCTTTTACCCAGGCTTTGGTCGTATTCCTAATTTCCCTTAGTTTGGAATTACTTCTCAACCAATTTTGTTCCCATTCGCACAATGTGTTAGTACGTAAAGTTTTGTTCAAGTCGAAAGTTGTCAAGGTGTTTACATCGGGTATGGATCGGCTTGTAGCCAGTTTCGCCTGTAAGTCAACAGCTGTATCATAGGAATGTCTTCGTGTCCAGGTAGCCAAAGGAGTGTAATATTTTTGTCTTTACCTTGTAGAGTGTTTATTTGTGTAAATATGTTTATGATAATTGGATGAGTGCTGTAAATGTTCTGTAAGGACATTAAGGAACTTAAGGAATCTGTGCAAACAGTGATCGTGTCAGTTTCTGTTTCCTGAACGTTAGTCAGTGCTAAAAGTATCCCGTAGAGTTCAGCAGTATATATAGTCGTCTGTTCCGGTAATTTGATTTGGTAAGTATTGTCTTCTACAATGGCAGCTTCCCCAGAATGCTAATTACAATGAAATAAAAAAAAATGAATTTAGCCTCAATATTCAAGCTAAAAAAAATTAAATTGTGCAAAGTGGTCAAAGGTACAACACCTTCCCCTATCTTTTGTATAGAAATATTATCTCTTCGGCGTATGCTCATAGTCCTACAAATTTATTAAGTGTTATCCCGATGTAATTTTAATTCATATTTAAAAAAGTCTCTCGTGCACGAGATACATAACTAAGCAGATCCCTCGGGGAAAACTTTCCTTAATATCAAGAAAACGGTTGCGAAATCGTGGTAAGTGCAGAGAGACCTTTCCTGGGCTCAGTAAATGTTTACAAAGAAGCTTTTTTACGGTAGGCCGATCACAACTGGAGAAAAGTGAGTGTACAATTTCGGAAATATGTTTTGTTCCCGTAAACGTCCGTGTTCCCTTCGTTTTTGTTATTGATTTTTGTTGGTTCTTCCTGCCGGCATTTAATAACTGTGTCCATAAAACCAGAGAAATAACATGTGAGCGGTGTTTGTTTCTTTTTAAATTTGTCATAAGACTTTTCTTCCAGCGGGACTAATAGAAAGGGCAGTCAGTCACTTCCCAATTGACTTGGGCTCTGTCTATTTCCTATGAAATAGGAAATAGACTAGCTATTTAGGTGTTTATAATATCGTTCTTCTTGGTGATTAATTATTAATTTGCGATAGAAAAAAAAATTAACAATTCCTATATCGAACTGCCCAAATCTTACCATACTCAAGTATTTTATAAAAGTGTCACTCGCAGGAACTGTGTCATCTTAGCGTGATTCTATAACTTCTTAGCCCTGGTGTCATTTTGAAGCTTGGAATTAGTGTACTTATTTTGTTTTTATAAAAATCTTAAACACAAATTCCCATAAAATCCCGAACAAAAATGAGTTTTCGGCGCCATTATGTACTGAACACTTACAGTACCAGAAATTACTCACTTCTTCTCGGGAAGCTATATTACAAACAACCAAAAAGCGGTTTTTATTTTACGTATCTTGTTTTACTAGCATGTGCATTTTACTAATCAATTATCAAATGAAATATAAAAACAACAAGCATTAAAAAATCGGCGAAAATAAATGTAAAGATCCGCTTGTCTCTTCGAAATTTCTTAAAGACCATTTCTGTAGAAAATTTAGTAAGCTTTTGAATGGCGACCCTCAACTTACCACGATTTCCCAATCGTTTTCGAGATATGTGTTTAGAAAATATACTCGTACCATGATCTGAAAACTTTTCATACCTATTAATAAAATGTTTTTTTTCGAATACTTCCTTAACTCAAAATGTTACCAAAATTTAAATATCTTAGTTTAGATGAATTTCAAACATTTAGAAAAAGTTTTAAATCAATCGATTATTTCTAAGTACCCGAACTGATAATTCGTTAGGAAAACTAGTTTTATTGACTTTTCTCAAAAACAGTTACAAGTATTGCCTTTAAAATGGTTTCATTGATTTTCCTTCGTTAATGAGCCTACAGGAAAATTACTTAGAAGCCTATGAATGCAAAAACGTAGTTTTACAATAGTTTTCGCTAGAATTCCCCCCAAAAAAACATGTTCCAGAAGGTGGCATCTGCTGGAAACGAGGTGATCTTTGAAATAGCACATTTTTTTAAGTCAGAATACCAGCAAACCTCTTGTAACCATATCTGTTGGTGCAGGTAACTACAGAGACTATTCCTCGCCCCTAGGATGAGCCCCTGGCCTCCATTAGCTGTGGGAAGAGCTAGATTGGATGATTGCTGTGGGTACAGCTAATGCCTATGTAGATCGCGGCGAGTCTAACTGAAGGTCTAGTCGTTTTGCATAATTAGTACTCCTGACCATCGCTCATCGCTCCAGTCACTCTTCAACGGTTTCACCACAAATTACGGTTATCTAATAAAGCGTGCGCGCCTTTTTTTCATCAATTACATGACCTCAGCTCGTGGGAGTGTCACGTTTCAAGTAAAAAACAACATACAGGTGGGGGGGGGGGGGTGTCCCCCTCCCCTTAATGTCTATTTTTTCTTATCTGTTTGCAGTTAAGAATCGATTAACTAACTTTTATATTGTATTGAATTATTGTGTTTATGTTTATTTTGAATTTGAAGACAGTTAAAATATTAGACAAAGGTAGTCTTCCCGTAGAAAAGAAAAATATACGTATAATTAATCAATTAATGGCACAAAGCTCATTCGTCGATGCCCTGCTGTCATTAGGACCTTTACTGGCCAAAGAGCCGCTAACATTGGCCTTAACCTGCCAAGGTTGGCGGAACCTCCTATGCGAATGTGATCTAACCCCTGCTTGTTATCAAGCCTCAAAGCTGTAAGGTAAGCCTCAAAGCCGTATCTTACAGCTCTCTTCGCTCGTACAGTCACATCACCTTCACGGTAAACGTCACCTTAGCAAGACGATGCTAGTATTCTCCAATGCTAAACTTAAGCTAATCTAAACTCATACTCTGCGCATCACTCATTAAGCACAGGCTGCAGAGCCTCGAGTGCCCTTGTTGCCATAACTTCTGCAATATCGTCTGCGCATCCCGTCAGGAAATAGTTACTCGCAAAACATCAAAAGTAGACAACATATTGCTGAAGGAGAGGTCACACACTTTTACTATGGCGAAAGATTTTTTTTTTTTTTTTTTTCGAATTTTGATTTTGGCCATTTTTTGGATGTGATTTAGGCAAATCCGGGAGTAGGCCGTTATAGGCCAAGAGGAATTACTGGTGGCCAGAGCTGGAATTCCAATCAAGGTAGGAACATCCAGCTATCGATTAATGTAAAATGAAATATTGCAGCACGACATTATACTTGCAGTGGGTCAGGACATTTCCACTTTGATTTACAGCGGCCGTCTCATTTAATCTCCTTTTATACAATTGTCTTTCATATTTATTTTCTATGGCTGGGACATACGTCCATAAAATCTTATATTGGACCGAAAAAAGTGCTGTTAAAAAAATATTAAAATAATATTATGATGAATAGGTGAAGGGTATTATTAAAAATAATATTAATTTTTGCGTGGTAATGAAACGTTTTGTACAAAGTTGCCGAAGGTAATAAGAACGAATAGAGTGGAAGTAGCTCAATTTTAGATAAAAATACAATAATATGAAACAGTGTTTGCATATGGAAAGTTAGTGTTTACATATAATGTCCCCAGTTTTCATACCAAAAATGAACTTTTTCTTTCCTTCTGAACACATGTCGCTTAAACAATTATATTTTGAATGCTTTTATTTTAAGGTATGATTTTTATTTCTTATATGACTGTATGGGCTTCGAAAAATAATCCTCAAGGCTTATATCTAAAATATATAACGAATTTATTTATTTTCGTTTTCTTCTTATATTACAGTCAACAATATCAAAACATCAACTGAAGATTTTTATTTGTAGCTAAACCATTATTTTTTTCATTATTATTAATTTCGTCTTCCCTAACTATGTTATACATCAAACAAATTTATGCCAGTGACCTAATGATTCAAATTCCAATTATTTCAATTTTCTGCACATTCAGTTATTTCCGGGTGCTTTATTATTTATTTTATCTAACACAATGCTACGCAAAATGGAGTCATCATTTGTTAGAGAATATAAATCATATTTTAGAGAAGAATCATATTTTACAAATTTATTCAATTGAAGTTTTAGATGAGATTGAAAATTAAATGGAAGCAGAGTGGAAAATTAATTTCAACGAAAAGACTAATCAAGTAATTGCGGTCGAATACCTTTATTTAATGTAAAATAGAAATTACTCAATAGATATTTTTTTAATAGGAATGGACTAATAGAACATATACAGGGTGTCCCCCAAAAAACAGCCAAACTTCGGGAATCGATGAAGGACAAGAAAACAAAGAAAAAAAGTCCTTTGGCGTATATCTCGTTGTTGCTCCGTTTCCGAGAAAACTGCAAAAAATTAAAAAAAATAATTATGAATAGGCAGTCTTCATAATGATTATAATGCCTATGTTTAATGATTTTGGGGTTGGGGGAATTAAAACAGGTGGGATTGGGAGGGTAAGAGGAGGGAATAGGGGATAAAAAATATACTTTTAACCATTTTGATATATACGTTATGAAAGACTGCCTTTTCATAATTTGTTTGTACTTTTTTGCGTTTAAAATCAAATACGAGATATTTCCAAAGGATTTTTTTTCCTTTCTTTTTTTATTACTTATTTAATGTATAATAATGAGAATTTTAAGCAGGAAGAATATATAATTTTTCTAACACGGATTTTCAGATTTGAATGTGTTATTGTTTTTTTTAAACGAAATCCGTTTTTGTGTGGATGAAGATGGACATTCTTGAGAGTATACCTCCTCAAAAATTAAGTCCCTGTTAGTCATTCGTGACTTTTCCTCAAAAATGGTTCCCAAGATGTATTTGCAGCATTCCATTTATTCTTTTGAAAATGTAGCACCACTTTTCTCCAGAAACCCGTTTTTCGACTATTAGAATTCGAAAAACCCGTCGATTTTTCCAAAGCCGTGTTAAAATCCTTAATACTAATATTTTTGATTCTAAAAAATTAAGTTAGGTAGATCTTCAGTGGCAATTTCATTTTTGTCGAAGTGAGCGTGAACATGGGACTAATGCCTAGTTTGGCTTTAAAGAGGATAATCAAATAATAAACAGAAGCAATGGCAAAGGGGATTAATAATATGTCAACAAAGGCGCGTAGATATTAACATTAATAATAAATGTCTAACCAATAGGCAAGATCTGACGACGTATTAAATAAGACAATACTCCTAAAATAGTGCCAAATGATATTTTCCCATGAAAATACCGGCGTTTTGCGTATTCCAGCTCCATATAAAACAAAAAAACTACGTGAATTTTTAACAACCTTTTATGCCAGTTTTTCATTTATTATAATACCCTTAATGTGTACTGGAAGAACCAATTTAATAAACCAAGGTGTTTTTTGACATAGCAATTATAACCGGGCTTTATGTAAAAACCAATGCAATGATATAGCTAAAAATCAATCTGCTCAATAGAAAAGGGTTTATTTTTCTCCCCAATGTCGAACATTACTTTGCCACTTATTTGTACCGTTGCATCCATAAGGTGACTTAACTTTTTATCATGTGTTATAAAGCCTAGTAACATATCTGTTAGAAAAAATCACTGCATGAAGTTCAGAGGAACTGGTTTCAAATCCCAGCTCCATATTTCTAAAGTTTTTGATACGAATATAAAATCAGCCGTTCAATTGTAATATTGAAATAATACCCCACCTAGTTACAAGCCTCTTAATGTAAATCATAATTACCTTCGACCGAAGAAAATCTCTGCCAATTTATGTGAAGGGGAAATAGATTTTTCCGCTAGATGAAAATTCCTGACCAAGCAGGCATTAATTTCGTATACAATTTCCGGCCCTCATAAAAAGCGGGGAAGTGTAAGTAGTGGACTTTTTCCGGCTGCCTAACGGTTAGCTAAGATAATAGGGATAAACCGGGGGAAGGAAAGAAAGATAGAGGGAGAGGGAATTCCAGGAGAGGGAGAGAGAGAGAGAGAATTAAGCCAACATCATGGGCTAAAGTTTACCTCCCCCTCACACAATGGAAGAGCGTTATTGTCCTAAGCTCCCGCATAGTAGGTCCCAGCGTAAATCTCGACGTTCCCCGCATAACCTCTCGTCGTATCGTTCTCAGATACCAGGATTTAAGGGACTTCAGTGACATTCGCTCCTCCAATAGAAGCAAACAAAGAATGCGGCCGGAAGAATTTTTTAAGCTTTTAGCGTGGTTCCTCCCTCCCCCATAGGGAGGAACCCCGCTTATAGGGTTGATACAATGAAACAATCCGGAAGTGCCGACTAGAAAATTTTGCGTTTCGGAACCCCTAGAAACCGAAAATAACGGTGCTTCAAATTTGTGTATATATATATATATATATATATATATATATATATATATATATATATATATGTATATATATGTATATATTTATTTATTTATATATATATATGTATATATTTATTTATATATATATATATATATATATATATATATATATTTATTTGTCTGTTCGCTCATTTCTGGCTTCCCTAATGGTCCGATTGTGATGAAATTTGGTACAAAAATCCGTCGTCCAATTTGAAAGGTCAAGTTCGTTAACCAGCAGAATCCGCCCACTGGAAGATGGCGTTTAGGACGAAATTCGCGCAACAAAATTGTAACGCTTACGTTTTTGAGTTCATAAGCTTGTAAGTACTCGTTTTTTATGCTTCCTGGGCTAGGAAAACGAATGAAACCATTTTCAAGGCGATAGCTTTTACCGTTTTCGAGAAAATTGGAAACATAGTTTTTGAATACCGTTTTTGGTTTGGGTACTTAGAATCATGGGATTCAGTTGAAACATTTTCTGCATGTTCTACTTTCATCAAAACTAATATGTTGAAATTTTGGTTACGTTTGGAGTTAAGGAAGGGTTAGAATAAAATATTTTATTAACAGACATAAAAAGTTTTAGTAACTTTGTTTACTTTCCTTAATATCTCGAAAAAGGTTGAGAATCTTGGGAAACGGAAGAATACCATTAGAAAGCATATTAAATGCTCTAAAAAAAAGGTTCTAATAAAAGTTTTGATTAGGCGATGTCAATCGGAGAAATAAGAGCTTAACACTTTAAAGCAATTGATTTCGCTTATTCGAACTGTTCTTTTTGTTTGTTTTTTATTCCTTGTTATTTTTTAATTGCTTATAGTTGGATAATGTATTTGAAAATAAAACAGGTTAAGAAAAATAAGAAAAACAATTTAATGTTAGAGATATGGATTTCCAAGGTATAGTTTTTCAACTGCCTAGCATCCTTCCTAGGGAGGGTTCTTTGTCTTTGATTTTGGTACTTAGAATTATGGGATACAGTTGAAACATTTTCTGTATGTTCGAATTTCATCAACACTAATATGTTGAAATTTTTGTTACGTTTAGAGTAAAGGAAGGGTGAGGATAAAATATTTTATTAACAGACAAAAAAAGTTTTGGTAACTTTGTATAATTTCGTTAGTATCTCGAAAACCGTTGACAATCTTGTAAAGCGGAAGATTACCATTCGGAAGCTTACTAAATGCTCTACAAAAAAGTCCGACTCGCAGGAACTGCGTCATCTTAGCGCGGTTCCAATTCATTTTTTTTTTTTTTTTTTTTTTTTTTTTTACGTCGCATCTACATCTAGGTCATTAGCGCCGACATCCAGGGTGTAGCGAGGAATTTTACCAGCGAGCCGTGGGATGATAAAATTCCTGCCGGAGGTTGGGAATCGAACCCACCATCTCCCGCTCATGAATCCAAGGCGCTAGCCATTAGACCACGGGAGACCCTGGTTCCTGTTCATATCCCTATTCTCTTTTGAAAAACATAGAATAGAAACAGATAATATTTTCCTCCGCCTTTGTTCAAAGGATTTTATGGCTATACCTGGGGTTGGGTCCGCCAGACCCTAGAAACCTCTTCTACCGATACTTCATTTCATACGTTTCAATGAATTGGAAAATATCAAAAATTTTCACATATTCCTTTGTTCTTTTACTACAGTAATAATTCTACATATAAAATCAATTAAAAAATAAAATAAAAAAACCAACAGCATAAAGGCAATTGAAAATATTCAAAAGACGTCATTGAATCTTTTTCTCTTGGCAAGCTATATTTCTAACAATGAATTGTTTTTCTTATTTTGCCTAATCTGTTTTATTGTAAAATACATTAGCCAACTATAAGCAATTAAAAAATAACAAGGAATAAAAACTGACAAAAAGATCAGTTCGAATAAGCAAAATCAATTACTTTAATGTTTTAAGCACTTATTTCTCCGATTGACATCGCCTAATCAAAACTTTCATCAGAACCTTTTTTGTACAGCATTTAGTAAGCTTTCTAATGGTATTCTTTCGTTCACCAAGATTCTCAACCTTTTTCGAGATATTATGGAAAATATACAAAGTTACCAAAACTTTTTATGTCTGTTAATAAAATATTTTATTTTAACCCTTCCTTAACTCCAAACGTAACCAAAATTTCAACATATTAGTTTTAATGATAGTAAAACATGCAGAAAATGTTTCAACTGAATCCCATGATTCTAAGTACCCAAACCAAAAACGGTATTCAAAAACTATTTTTCCAATTTTCTCAAAAACGGTAAAAGCTATCGCCTTGAAAGTGGTTTCATTCGTTTTCCTAGCCAAAGAAGCCTATAAAACGAGTACTTACAAGCTTATGAACTCAAAAACGTAAGCGTTACGATTTTTTTTGCGCGAATTTCGCCCCAAACGCCATCTTCCAGTGGGCGGATTTTGCTGGTTAACGAACTTGACCTTTGAAATCGGGCGACAGATTTTTGTACCAAATTTCATCAAAATCGGACCATTAGGGAGGCCAGAAATCCCCGAACAGACAAATATATATATATATATATATATATATATATATATATATATATATAAATATATACATATATATATATATATTTATATATATACACAAATTTTAACCACCGTTATTTTCGGTCTCTAGGGGTTCTGAAACGCGAAATTTTCTAGTCGGCACTTCCGGATTGTTTCATTGTATCAACCTTATAAGCGGGGTTCCTCCCTATCGGGGAGGGAGGAACCGCGCTAAAAGGTTCTGAAGAAAGTTTTAATTAGGTCATGTCAATCGGAGAAATAAGTGCTTAAAGCTTTAAATTAATCGATTTCGTTTATTCCAATGGTTCTTTTTGTCTGTTTTATTTCTTGTTATTTTTTAATTGCTTATAGTTGGATAATGTATTTGACAATAAAACTGGTTAAGTAAAATAACAAAAACAATTTATTGTTAGAAATATAGATTTCCCAGATTCCAAGACCTTGTCACTAGCGGGTCCGTTTCTAGTGTAGCCGACCCTTCCAGGTAAGATTGTAAATCATGACCTTTCAAGACTTTACTACTCACACATACATACATATCGCTGCTATTACTATTTTATTCAGTTACTTCTAACAAAGAAGAAACCTGGTTGTAAGTTCGTAATCTGTATGGTATGAGGTACTTTGCCTAATTGTTACATAAACTATCAACTATTTTATTGGTTATTGTTTTCCACTACTCTTTCTCATCTCTCTCTCTCTCTCTCTCTCTCTCTCTCTCTCTCTCTCTCTCTCTCTCTCTCTCTCTCTCTCTCTCTCTCTCTCTCTCTCTCTCTCTCTCTCTCTCTCTCTCTCTCTCTCACCCTCTCTCACCCTGCCTACCTCTTGCTCATCCCCTTCTCCCTTTTTCTTTTCATACATAGGTTGTTGTTATATAATTGGTCACTCACGATTTGTTTAATCAAAACGTTATTTGTAGATAATTTTAATCCTATACATGTTTTGTAATGAATACCTGAGCTCCAGGAAGAAACGAAGAGTAGCACTTTGCACAACACTAATCCAAATGGTGTGCGTCCATTCCCTGAGTGGTTTTCTCTGTAATTCCTACTCGACACGTACTTTAAACCACAACGAACTATTATTTCTGTTCATTCCCCCCAATTGTGTTCTCCATTTATTTTGTTTGAACATTTTTCTTTCGATAGGCAATTTATTTTCGTTTATGCGCTTACACTCATGTTTAATTCAATTCCGCAGTATTTCCTATGTATTGTGGAATCTCCCCCTTTTTTTCGTTTGAAACATTTATGCATTGTTCCTTTTATGTTACTCGCTACATATAAATTGGTATTTGATAAATTATTAGTGTTTATCGTATTTCTATTATTTATTTATATATTAATTATCGTTTCTTTTATTTATAAACAATTTTTTACAACATATGATGTTTTTATATTTAATGACACACTAGCTGAATACCTGTGCCTTTTCACGGCAGTAGTTATTTATTTTTTTTTTTTTGCGTTAAATAATGTATGATAAAAATTAACACTACTACATAATTTTGTGCAGTTTATTATAGCATGGTTCCCGTGATACCACTTTAAGTTATTCATCGATTGGTAAGTTATCAAGGTATAATGTTTCTTGACATTGGGCCGCTCCGGACCAGTGTGAAGAAACATATAACGTAAAGATAAACCGTTATCTATAGGTTAACAGCAACAGCAGTTTAACCAGTACAGGTTAAAATTCGTTATCATTAATAAATGTTCATTACAATTTAAAAATTCATGTTTCCAAGATGTCCTTTGGAAACACCTATTATATTTACGAGCGTTACCAAGAAGTGTTCTGACTGGGAATGCTAATGGGTGAGGAGGGTGTGCAAGGGTTCGGGACATTATTACCTCGGATGGACCATCACCAGGTATTGCGTAAACTCTAGGAGGGACAAAATCACAATTTATTTCTAGTAATTCAAGGACTGCCATCATAGATGAAATGAACCGCCAATAAAAATAATATTATGAAATAGATACAGTACGGTAACCTGGTGACCTGGTTCGTCCTAGAATCGCATGCTGCCTTGGCTTGCCTGTTCTAACCAACGGAAAATTCAAACCACTCTAAAAATACATAAAAAATTGAATATCAAATAAACGTTTCATAGCGAGTGTTTACTTCCTAAAAGGAGTGTCCATGCAACATTTAAAATTTTTCTGTAAAGTTATTTGGGCTGGGCGGTGATAGGTCAGTGAGTGTGTGAGTGGTATTTGACAAATATATAGTAGATTTATCAATTCAAGTAAAATAGTCCTTTTATTTGTCATAAACCTCAAATTACGATTCAATAAAAAGATTTTGATATAAAGCAAAGATTACTTATTGATTTTACAATAAATAAATGCTGACTACATTCTGCATATAACCCCACTAATATTTACATGAGAAATAATTTATATGAATTCATGTTTTTTTTTAATTCTTACACGCATATCAACCTCTTGATAATATCGCTTTTTTCCTATTTCTTCAAATTTCATAGGTGTCTTAAGCAACTATGTTTAAATTTCGATTTAATTTATTAATGAAACTTGGCTTCCGCTGTTCAAGCCACATTTCCAACAGTTATTATATTTCAGAATTTTTCCGTTATTGTAGTACCTATGACATTTTTTTCATATTTGTTGGAAAAACTCTAAAAGTATTATTCAGTTAAGAAAATATTGCATATATTTCATGTATATGGTAGTAGCGTTTACCTTTAATATTTTATTCCTAATAATATTCATTGCTACTTCTTGATCACTTTTTTTTAAATCAAGTCTATAATCTTTGAGCCCCTATATAGGTATTTACGCTTAAAATTGAGTGAATTCAGTTAACCTAAATCTACTAATTATAAGTCTTCCGTTGGCGTTATATAAATTCGCCTTTTTCGCAGGAACATTAAATTTAATAATTCTTCATGAGAGAGATCAAAGAAATAAGCAATTAACTACCTCAGTATTTTAACTTGTCTTGTCCGTGGCTTAAAGCAAAAACTGTTACCACTATCTTGTTACCAAACACAAACATAAATAAATATTCATATATACACAGGGGCGCTCCACCGTGGATGTAGGCGCTAATGGCCCAGATGTCGTTGCGCCGCACAGTCCAAATTCAGTCATCATGGTGCGAAAAAATCGAAAAACCCAACATTTTTTAAGAAACACCAAAACATGTCTAGAAGGTTCTATTGTAACCATATATTATATTAATAAAGAAATTTTAATTTTGTGTCCGTCCATTTAGTCTCTGAGATGGTTCAAAGATGGCGGTTCTATACATGTGTAAGGGACTGATTAGCAAGGACGGGATTTAGAGATATAGACAATGGGGAAATATTTTAGAGAAGCGGAAATTCCTTTTTAAAACTATAATTTACACAGAGGATACAAAACATAAATATCATAAACCATTGCTACGATGAGAGAAAAGGTTGAGTGAGAGAGACGGATAGGTAGAGTTATCAAATATGATCATTTGGGGAGATTATAGAGAATTTGGAACTGGCCTACCTCTGAACAGCATCTGGGCCGAAGTCTCAGGAACGGATGCAAACTCTCCCGGTCGGAGGTAAGCCAGCTCTTTTTAAACCCTTTGTACCCCACTCCTGCTTTTGCAGGTGATTGAACTAGAAACTCTTGTCAGGTCTTAGATCTTCCAGGAATCTTACGAATCAGCCACGTGCAGTGCCAACATCCCAGACGCAACGTTTGCGGATTCGTGGTTCTCACATCTCTAGAGATGGACAGCCAACCTTTTCTCTCATCCTTATTCACTTAACAAGGCCAAAGGGAAAACGGGGCCTTACATCACCCCCCGATTTTTCAAAGTCATGTTTCCCTTGGAACATTACTTTACCTTTAACACTACCCATCCTTATGTTACTAATAATAATAATAATAAACAATATTAGTGCTAATAACAATACAGGTGATGCGCTGAAAAAATTAAAATAAAATAAACATTATTGGCATCTTTACAAGACAAAACCTCTCCCTTAGGAGGTAAAAATCCTTATGTTACCATTATTTTATAACTATACCGAACACTGTCGTCACAATCACTGAACGGCTACTACACTTTCGAGCGGTCTATATCCGCTCCGTTATTACAGATACGACACTTTCAGCTGCCGGTCGATGTATTACGAATCCTGCTGCCCCACTTCCTTCCGTTGGCTGCGAGTTTTGATTCGCACCACGCCGGGATCTGAGTTTTGTAATTAGCAGGCCAGTGGTAAACCCAAGAAGTGCTATTAGAGCAACCGACCCGCCTGCTATCCATAGAAGTTCCCCTTCCTTCCCCTTCTTTTGGGCCGCAAGGATCCGTTCCACATCGCTCCAAGTTCCCCATTCAGCCGAAGAGTTATTGGACGCTTCTTCGAGCTCCTTGAGCTCCTTCAAAGTATCCTCCCATACTGCGGAATCATATTCCTCTTTTACTGGCAGGTCCAAGGGTGGTTTGATCGTAACGTTGACCCATTGCAACTGCACCACCTGAGAGGATTCCCCAACGTCGGCTATCGGCAAAAGGCGATAATCAGGTGTCCAAGCTGTGCAACCAGGTGCTATGGTAAGCTGCCCACTTCCACCTAGAACCCGCTCTAGCGATTCTACTCCAGCACTCCCTCTGCATTGAAGATGGAGGCGAGTGGGCTTAGACATGCTATACCACCATAGCTCCTTGTGCTCGTCCCAAATCCATGTGGGTGAAGATCTAGGATTCACCAAAGTCCACGGGCACCATTCCTTCGACGTATTCTCCTGGCGAAACGATGAGACAATACAAGATGGTGTTTGTCCGTGAAAGAATTTGAACTCGGCAGGACAGATCCATGGTATCCCGGGACGACATCTGGCTATATCCTGCTCCTGAAGAATTGAGTAGGCCTTCTCGTTGTGGCTCTCCAAGAAGAACGCCCCCTCCGGCTGAGCTGCAACCATTCTTCGTGTTTTATTCTCCTTAAGAGGCAAGGAGAGAACCTGATAAAGCACCATCTCCTGATCCGGAGTTTTTAAAGGCAATTCCACTACAGCTATTACTCCATCATCGGTTGCAATTGCATGTACTTCAGAAATTTGGTAGTAAATTTGGTCATGATATCGGCTTCCCTCCGAGAGGAGTGTCAGTCCAGTTGGCAGAGCCTCTCTTACCTTCCCCAAAATCAGAGTTAACTCTTTAGGACCTAGCATCTCTCTACTCAACTTTCCACTCATCGATGCACCTACTCCATTAAGAACTCTGCGGAATCTAAATAGGAATTCCGTTACTCCAGTTTCTAGGCTTCTGAGGGACGAGGAAAGGTACAGGGAACTTTGGATGAGGTTAGTAACACGCGATATGTTCGTTTGAAGTTGCGCCTCTTTTTGAAAACCTTCCTTCAAAATTCTACGGACCACCCCAGACAAGCGGGTAACCCTTTTTGTGTCCTCTTCGGCTTTCCTTGCAAACTCGCGACTGAGCGTTAGTTGTTCAGAGACCGCATGTATGGTGTCTCCGTACTGCTTACTTAGTTTGTCGAAATTTTCTTGAATGCCTTGTAAATCGTCCGCGTCTGGGGTCCCAAATAGGTATTTTAATACTATCCCCCCCGCATTGACCAATCCTCGACGTTCTCGGGGACTAGGTAGCATGGACCAGAGCATATCAAGTTCCTCTTCTGCCTCCCTGAATAGACTAAGTATGCCCTCGACAACAGGCTGAAGTCCATCAAGCTCTGGATATTTAACCGAGGCATGAGATAGGTCTAATTGGACCTTCCAAATCTCCCCTCGCAGAGTTTCCATTATACCTTCTAGGTGTGATACATTCAAGTGAACCAGTAGACGCCATTTGTCTCCCGTCACAACTACGTCACCTCGTCTTAGAAAAACCAGACTTGCCCACGCCAAGGGCCATACTCCTAGGACCACCCACAGCGACAACCCTGAAATAAGATATTCAGGAATCATTTTCAGGCAACTTAGCTCTCCTCCTAAGCGGGTATGGGGACCTACGAGAAAAAGTTAAAGTTTTCCCCTCTGGTGTCCAAGTAGCATCCAGTTTCCCCTTTGGCTGAGCTTGGCTCTCGCTATCTGAACCACTGGAACTTTCCCCGGAAGTCCCACCTGTCTCAATCCGTCCTTCGTTTCCCTCCCCTTGACTATCCTGGGTTATTTCCTTGTTTTCTTCCTCAGGAGAGGATCTAACGCCCAGAGGGCAGGCAGGGTCATTACATTCTGGCGATCTTCCCGCAGCAACCGGACAGTGTCTGTGAATCTCACTCTGCGTTTCAATTTCATCTTGGTCCTCACAAGAGTCGTCTTCTGAGCCATAACAACACCCTGGGTTAATTTCCCATTCCGGCTCCATGACCTCATCTTCCGACCCTTCCACTTCCCGGGTTGCCCCACCTGCCTTCGTCATAACCTTAGGGTGCGAATCCCCTCCTCCCCCCGGGGCCCGTTTTAGCCTATTTATATGAACTACATTCAGAGATCCAGTGGCCAGTCGGATCTCATAGTTCACTCGCGAAAGAACCCTTTCTACTTTGTGTGGGCCTGTCCAGGGACAGTGGAATTTTGGACAATTCCCAGGCTTTACGGCTGGACAATGGAGATAGACCCAATCCCCCACCTCTAGGCGTCGCTCCTTACGCCGGGCATTACAATAATGGGTCCTCATTGCCCAGGCCTTTTCGGCACGACTCAAAGCGTCCTTATAGGCTTCTTTCAGCCGATGCCCTAACTTTTCGACATGGTCCGCTGATTCCGATCCGTCATTGGTTGGACCTACCCAGCAATCAAACGGAGTTACCAATTCTCGCCCAAGCATGAGGTAGTTTGGGGAGTATCCTGTCGACGAATGAGGTATTGCTCGATATGCCATGAGAGCATATGGGACCCACTTATCCCAGTCACGACCGTCTCTTCGCACATATTGGGATATCGAATCGGTAAGAGTTCGATGTAACCTCTCTACCATTCCGTTACATTCCGGATGGTAGGCGGTAGTTTGTAATTTCCTAATCCCCAGAGCTCTACAAACTTGAGTAAACAGTCGAGAAACGAAATTTCTTCCCTGGTCTGTTAACAACCTCCTAGGGACCCCATGTCGAGTGATAATATTCTCGACGAGTGCTACGGCCGTTTCTTCAGCTGTTTGCCCCTTCAGTGGTATTCCCTCCGCATACCGTGTAAAATTGTCAATTACGGTCAAAAGGTAACGATGGCCCCTTTTGGAAGTCGGCAAAGGCCCAAATATGTCTAGCGATACCTGCTCGAAAGGCCCTGTGGCCATATAGGGAGCTTCCAGGGGGACCTTTTGAGATACAGGACTTTTTCTGCTAGCGCACGAGTGACACCGTTCCACAAAGGACTTAACATCCGCCGCCATGCCCGGCCAATAATATGAGCTTTTGATTACCGCGAGAGTACGATCAGCCCCTGGGTGCCCAGCCCATGGTTTCGAGTGATTTTCTTCAACGATTGTTTTTCGTAGACCCTCAGGCACCATAAGCCTCCATTCCGACTCATCCGTTGCCCCATCGGCCCAATATAGCAGGCCATCGGCATCTGTTTGTACATGAACAGTGCCTCTCTTGATGGCTCTTTGACACCACATATCCTCCTTTTGAGCATCCTTCAATTTACCTCGGGTTATTTTCTGCCTATTTCCCGTGACTACAGCTATTGTACGGCTTAAAGCATCAGCGTTAGAATGTTTCTTCCCCGGGCGATGTTCGACTTCATAGTCGAACTCCTCTAACCGAAGGGCCCACCTGGTCAGCCGTGAAGACGGGTCTCGAAGGCTTAGCATCCACCTCAAGGCAGAGTGGTCAGTGACAAGCTTAAACCTTCGCCCTAGTAAATAACAACGGAACAGCTTTGTTGCCCAAACCACCGCTAGCAGTTCTCGTTCTGTTGCCGAGTAGTTGAGTTCTGGACCCTTCAACTGCCTACTAGCGTAGCAAACAGGTCTCTCGCCGCCATCTCTGTACTGGGACAGAATGGCACCCAGAGCTACTCCTGATGCGTCGGTGGACAATATAAATGGCTCGCTGAAATTCGGATAGCACAAGACTGAGTCCGAACTTAGGATTTCTCTTAGCGATTCAAAAGCCTTCCGTTGCTTGTCGCCCCACTGGAATCGTACTCGTGAGCCAGTTAATTCTGTCAGCGGTCTTGAAAGATCCGCAAAGCCTTTTATGAATTTACGGTAATAGCTTGCCAACCCTAGAAAACTTCGCAACTCCTTCACATTTCTGGGGGCTGGAAAAGACTTGATCGCCTCTAATTTTCTAGGATCTGGTTTCACTCCCTCGGCTGTAACTACGTGTCCCAGATAGGTCACTTCCGATGACGCAAAAGCGCACTTGTTCAAGTTCACTTTTAGATTAGCGCCTCTGAATATGTCGAACAACTCCTCTAACCGGAGCATGTGTTCCCTCAGTGATGAGCTATAAACCACCACATCATCGAGGTAAACGAAACACCCGGTGCCCTTCAGTCGGCCAAGAAGTTGGTCCATGACCCGTTGGAACGTGGCAGGTGCCCCCGCAAGGCCGAAAGCCATTTTTTTGTACTCATAGTGTCCGTTTACAGTCGTGAAGGCCGTTTTTGCCTGATCCTGGGGTGCTATCGGTATTTGGTGGTACCCACTCGAAAGATCAATTGTGGAAAAGATTTGGCTACTCCCCAATTGTTCTAAGGTTTCCTGTATCAACGGAAGCGGGTAAGTATCGACCTTAGTAACTGCATTGAGGCCACGGAAATCTGTGCAGAATCGATACTTTAAGTCACCTGTTGGGGAAGTTTTCTTGACTAGAATTACAGGTGCTTGCCAAGGACTTTTAGACGGCGTAATGACGCCTCGTTCAAGCAACGTCTGAACCTGCCGTTCCATTTCCTCCCGTTCACTGAAAGGCACACGATACGGGCGTTTCACCACAGGTCTGGCATCTCCAGTTTCAATATGGTGCTGAACAGGCAGGGAGCAACCTTCGGGACCCGGTTCACAAAAAATGTCTGAATATCTGGACAACAAGGACTCCATATCCCTCCTTTCCCCACCACTTAAATGGCCCAATTTCTCGCCAACGATCGAGGCGAAACCAACAGGAGTTTTAGAGCCATCCTCGCGTTCCCTCTCCGAACAAGATCCACAGTCTTCCGCCCAATCTCTCTCTACCAGACCTACCACTAGAAGCCGTGGCAATGTCACAGCCGAAGCGGTCAAATTGACGAACTCCATCCACGAACGGCCGTCCCGAGGAGTGTTAATGCATCTCCCTCCTACAACCCCATTGGGAAGTGCTCTTGACGGCTCAATTATGACAGCTTTCTGGTCTAGTTTCCCTGGTACGGAAATCTCTAATAGAGATTCACTGAAGGCCGGAAGCGTTTCCTCTCGCGAAAGACGCGCTGAGCTGGTTTTGTTGTCCTTCTTCCCCGTGTGTCTTGATTCCTCCTTGACTATCGGCTTAGCTCCTATATTCACGCTAGTTGGAAGGGATAAGATATGACCTGAAAACTTGGCTTCTAGTTCTCTCGCCGTCCTACTCATGAAACGTACCCACTCTCGGTTTGCAGACATTTTTAACTCATCCCTCTTTGTTATCGAACCAACGGAAGGTAGGGATTCAATTTTAGGCGATGCTCCCGTGACTAACAATCCCGAACGTAGGTCTATATGGGCGTCTAATTTCCCTAGTAAGTCTAAGCCTAATAGTCCATCTCCTTCTAAGCAGATGTCAGCCACTATGACGTCGTGGGACAGCCGATGGCCCTTAACTTCGATATTCACCGTTTGAATACCGCGTACCGGGATAACCACACCAGTTACCCCCCTAATCTTACTAGTCGCGGGTCTTAATTTGGATCCTGAGGCAGGAGACCTGATTAGAGTAACTTCAGCACCAGTGTCTACTATTATCCTATGAATCCGCCCATTTATCCAGGTGCTCACCTTTAACCCTTTCTCACCTCCCCCACCTATGCCTAGTAATTCGTAGCGCGATCCCCTTGTCGCCGACTTAGGGCCGGGGCCCTCCCCAAGTCGTTCGCGTTTGGGGCCTTCTTTGGCAAAGTTCCTTTCACGAGGGGTTTGGAACGACATTGGCGAGCGATATGCCCACGACGACCACACCTATAACAATTCGTACTATTTTTGGGAGAAATATCACTAACCCTCTCTGTTTGTCGACATCCCCTGGCCCAATGATTCGTATCCCCGCAGCGATAACAGCCACTTGGATTACCCCTCTCAATGACCCTTACTTCGCTTTGTCCAACTTCCTCGGGACTGGGAATTTCGTTATCCTGGGGATTCTTCTCTACAGTAAATATTCCCTTTTCGTGTCGCCCTAACTCCGTTTCAATGGCTCTAGCCTTCTCAATCGCGGTTTGTAATTCCTTTGGGAACGCGAGTCTCGTCAGCCTCCCAATCTCTCCTCCGAGCCCATTTAAATATGATGTAAGGACGACTTTATCCAGTTGTTTGCGAGCCCCTATAACTTCTTCCTCCGATCCCTCACCTGAGAGTGATCGTTCACCCATCTCCCGACAACGATCTCCGAAAGTTCTGACATCCTCCCCACGCTCTTGTTTCATTGAACTAAGCTGAAGGAGAAACTGCTCAGGTTGCATAGTCGCCTTAAAGCTGTCTAAAAGAGCATCTCGAATCGTGGAATATTTTACATTTGGCCCCTTGAGATCCGATCTGCTGGCCAAAACTTTCGCAGCCATCCCTTTCAGTCTCATCCTTAACACAAGGGATTTATCGCGATCTTCCCAGTTTCCGCTAGTTGCCACTAATTCCAAACCATTGAGATAGTCTTGGATTGGAACCCCAGAATCGTCACCGGACCATGGACCGACCATTCCCTGAAGAGAAAGATCCCTCTTTCCTGGCTTACCCTCATGCCTTGTCCTCTCGAATTCTTCCCTGAATTGCTCATTTGCAGCCAACGCCTGATCCAATGCCGTTTTCAGATCGGCAAACTGCTGTTCCGTTACCACCATCGTATAGCTCTATTTTCAACGTTTCCAGTGAACCCCAACACGTTATGCTTACGAATAGGGATTGCTTTACTCTCTAACAGGGCTAACCACCAAATATCCGTATTTGGCGGTCCTTAAACCAGGAAACGTGAGGACATTGAATGAACAACTACCCAGCGCCGAGATATCAGTTCGAGGAATTGTCCTATCAGCGTCAGCAGTACAGCCGCCGGCCTATCTCGAGAGCAGGGTTCTTATCTAATGCCGGCTTGCAGCTGGACATTTAAATAATACCCGGAAACCTGACACCATTTGTAAGGGACTGATTAGCAAGGACGGGATTTAGAGATATAGACAATGGGGAAATATTTTAGAGAAGCGGAAATTCCTTTTTAAAACTATATTTTACACAGAGGATACAAAACATAAATATCATAAACCATTGCTACGATGAGAGAAAAGGTTGAGTGAGAGAGACGGATAGGTAGAGTTATCAAATATGATCATTTGGGGAGATTATAGAGAATTTGGAACTGGCCTACCTCTGAACAGCATCTGGGCCGAAGTCTCAGGAACGGATGCAAACTCTCCCGGTCGGAGGTAAGCCAGCTCTTTTTAAACCCTTTGTACCCCACTCCTGCTTTTGCAGGTGATTGAACTAGAAACTCTTGTCAGGTCTTAGATCTTCCAGGAATCTTACGAATCAGCCACGTGCAGTGCCAACATCCCAGACGCAACGTTTGCGGATTCGTGGTTCTCACATCTCTAGAGATGGACAGCCAACCTTTTCTCTCATCCTTATTCACTTAACAAGGCCAAAGGGAAAACGGGGCCTTACACATGTGTGCTCAAACATTATTTGCAACCCTAGGATACTAATCAATTAATATGCCATAATATTTTTTTTACTTTTATAATTTTTTCTGTAATAAAGGTACCATAGATGGACTACATAAATATGACAAAACGATCGAAATATCTTGATATGAAGTTGGATAACAGATTTTTAAAGTTAAGTATTTTTTAACACGCCGATGTGAAATTTAGAAAGGTTTTAAACATCAGCATCACGAGGAATCACGGAGTTATTTGTGTCAACTTGTAGCCGTTACATTCCTCTAACAGAATATGTAAGGTTAGTCTGCCCCTTGGTGCCTCTTTGGTATTGGGAGGGAATTTTATGGGGAAAACGTAGGATCGGTGCGCTGCCTGCTGCGTTAGCAGGTTGCCCTGACCCTCATATGCCAGCAGATGACCCCTACCCAGAGGTCATCTGCTGACAGTAATTTGGGTCAGTATTCCTTGCGTTGTTCTTTAGTGAAGGTCTAGTGCACATAGATTTCTGCGAACCGATTTTTCCTGAGAAGTAAAGGACAGATTTTGGTAAATTCCTTTTTTTTTTAACTTGGTCATTTACTATGCTGTAATAAATGAAACTGATTTGCACCGTTTTTAAATGAAGACAAATCATTTATAATGTGCAACATCTTGTGAAATATTCCCTTGAAAAACTCTGAATAATTACTTAAAATTATTATAGAGTGACATTTTTATGTTTGTATAAAAGTATGAATGTCTGGGCACTGGGGTTCTATACGTATAAACTGGCACTTTGAACATTATAAAAATTGTTAACTGTTTTTTTGTCACTTAGTCCATAATAGATTATTGATCTTCAAATATAGAATTGCCATTACCGAAAAAATAATTTAAAAGACACCTTTTTTAAATTTTTTTTTATTTATTTATTCTTTTCTTTTTTTTTTTAAGAGAGATGCTAAGTAGAAGAGATTTTGGAGAGCTCATAATTACTTCGAAATCGTTTGCATTTTTTATAGAAGGGCAGTCCAAGCATTTGGTCTTACAGAAGATGACCGTGTTAGAAAAACACTCAAAATTTTATTTTCAAATTATATGGCCAGATGGAGGAAGACTAACAGGGATAAATCTAAATTTGAATCTAAGTTTTCATCGTACTTGGAAGTAGTAATTATTTTTCTTAGTGGCGAAGTGGATGCCATACCTTCAACAAGCTCGGGGAAAAGGGGTCGGCCTCTCAAACCCACCACAACCTTCTCCTATTTAGTCATATTCCTCATAAAACACCTCCTCAACCCTTCAATGAACATCATACAAGATTTGAACAAAATCCTTCAACGAAAAGCAATTGAAAAGCTATGAAGTACCTCCCACTCTCCCTCTTACCCCCACCCCCAACCTTACCTATGTTGTCATAATCCTCATAAAACACCTTCTCAACTATTCAATAAACATCATGCCGAGTTTGTAGGTAATCCGTCCACTCAAAGTATTTTTTGCACCATGATGGCTGAATTTGGACCACTGTGCGTAAAAAAAGGTCTTAAACAAGATAAGATATTAATAAGTACTGATTTAATGTATTTAGTGTACAAATGCGATCATAGAATATTTTTTATTCAAGGACATCTTGTTTCACCTAAAATCCCAAAAATTAGTTAATATAACTTTATCGTTGCCTCAGGTTGTACAAGGTAATTTTTCTTACTTCCTTTGATGAAATATAATGATTTTTTTTTTCTTGTATAATAAACACTAAATGGACGCCTTTAAACGGAAAGGAACCAAGTGCCATCTGTTCATTCTTGAGAGAATTGGGTTTAAAGTTTTTTGTGGGTCTAAAATTCCTTTATTGTCTGAAATGCTTCATTCATTTTCTCTCTTTAAAATAAACTGTTGTTATGGTAATGGGGTTTTATTTTTATAGCTGTTGATAAAAATGGTGCTTGATTCCTTTCTGTTTATTACAGCATACTGGATACACCATTTCACTTTTTTTTTTGGTATTTTTTCTTGCTTTAATGACAACATTATATTTTAATCAGTTTTTTATTACTATATAAATTCTCTAATTCTCTACAAGATAGCACCAAAAACTCAATTTCGTTAAAAATAGCGCTTGGTTCCTTTCCGTTTAAAGGCGTCCAAATATGGAAAGAAAAGATGTTTTGCTAAGGTAAGTGGCAATAATTGCCTCCTGCTAATTCATCAATGTGTAATGGCCGCCCTGAGGGGTCCAGTGAGAAGCTCTTTCTTTTCAGCTGTTGAATGACATCCATTAGAACAATAGGGAAAGAGGAAATAAAAGTTGTTTTTCTGTTTCCTTCTCGTCCGCTTTGATCTCTGAATCTTCCATTTTTAATGAGATCCAGTTTTTGAGTCCGGCCGTTCCTTCCTTTGAGATCCCTCGGGCCCCGTTCCTACTAAATATTCTCCAAAGCATGGTCTGCTCCCAATGGCAGCACTTAAGTGTTTTCTTCTCCATTTTTTATTTTGTTTTGCATTTTTGCTTGTTAAGCTCTCTGATGTGAATAATTTCCTTTTGATTAGATGTTCTTCCGTTACTTTATATTCTTCTTCCTGAAAAAATTACGAAATCAAGATGTATCTGTATTTTACTCCTTAAATCTAATCATAAATGGAATCTAATAATTTGACCTTGAAAATGGATTTTACATTTTATGTTTATAATTCAAAAATAAAATTCCTCAATTCTATAAATTTGTTTTGATATTATTCCAAATTCTCTACCTATTTCGCCTTCTTGTGTGTGTTCTTCGTCTTATGCCACTTACTACTTGTTGCATCCAATAACTGCCTATTTGTTTGGTTTTACGTATTTTTTCAATACATATATTGAATTATAATGCCTAGTGAATTTTCTTTAAGCTAATGAATCTCACATTGCCTCTGAAATTATATTTTTATTTTTTAATTTTTAACATTAAAACATAGCAGGCTGGAATTGAGGCCCATAGAGTTTCTACTTCTCTTCCTAAGTGCTTCTTCGAAAATATCTATCGGCTTCATAATGCTACTTGGGATGTAATAGATCCAACGCCGAGATATTTATGTGAATCCATTTGATCTTATATTGAGGTTCAGATAGTTAGCCGTTGAGGTGACAAAAATCAGGGAATAGTTGTGATTCGGCCAAGAACAACTATCATATTTTCGTAAAACACTATATTTAGAACGCTTCACCACTTCACACTATATTTTTACCTTTGTCACTTAACTGCTATTGTTTGGCCTTTCTCTACCCCCTAGGCATTAATTGCCGAAGAAGGCTTTTAAATAGCATACCGAAACGTCCTAAATATAGAACTTTCCGAAAATTTGATTGTTCTAATTCTTCTTAGGATTTTAGCATCCTAAAATGTTACCGTGTAGGAATCCATACTGGTATCACCGCCAAGGAATAACCACTAGATTAATAAATCTTTCTTTAATGTGATTTCGAAACGTATGTAACAAATCCTAGAAGTTTCGGTTAAAAATGTTTACAGTTTGTTTAAATGTTAACCAATTAAATAAGATCTTTTATTTCGAGTTGCTTTCCCATTAGGGGGCCCTAATACTATCTAAGGTAATGTTTTATTCTAAATAATAGCGTTTTCCAATAAAAGCAGTCCTCGCATAGGATGTTACTCCACCAGTACAGCTTGCAAATCAGGCAGAGGATTCACCTTTAAAATATAATATTTCATTTCCTAATCGAATCTTGATCCGCTTCATTCAACATGGACCATATATGTATTGTATTGGTTTTTATTTCCAAAACGAATCAATTATCAGTAATTTTGATGACTACTTTTAATAGTTGTACCACAGAATTGTTTAAACAAACGAAATTAACCACATATTTATAGCAATACAATTCATTTCCATATTTATGTATGTATGGCTCACCTCTAGTGGTAAGAAAAATGTAATTTCTTACTATACCACTGTATATTTATAAAGCCTTTTTCTACGAGTTGCTCTGACGATGGAAGGTTCAAAGAGCTAACTATCCATTGACCAAGCTCCGATCACTGAAGGTGTAGCAGCACTAAAAAAAAAAAATAAAAAAAAAAAATATATCGTTTTCGGAAGAATTTGCCTGTTTCTTACCTTGATGCCACCATGATCTCAATTTTCCGCCCCCCCCCCCCGGAAACTCATCTTGATTCCCTAGCTCACTTGAACTATCGACAAAACATCTTTCCCCAGAATGTACACTATTCTACGAAACGAGGTTATTATTGTGTTCCTGGGATCTGTATTTTACAATGTGAAATTTGGAGTAGAGTTTATTAAATACATGTATGCCTAGCCCATTGTATTTCTGTTTGTAGAGATAAAAAAAAATCCTATTATTTATTTATTATTTTTTTTTTGTTAACGGCGCATCGCATCAAGTACGTTAGTGACGAATTTCTTCCCCGTGCCTACTATTTAATGCAATCAAATTAATAGTAGGACACCTAGTTATTGCACCCAAAACATTTTAAAATTTCCAGGCTATTATCCATTTTTTTCACATAAATTATTTTATCTGAGAGTTGTTCTTTCCCCGTGCCCATTAACCCGCCAATGATCACCGAAGATATATATTGTTCCTGTGCTGTCCGAGATAGAACCAAGGGAAGAAGATCTAAGAGAAATTGCCGCCTCTAGCGGCTATCGCTATCTCCTTATCTACTGTCTTCCTCTCTCCCTCTATTTTTATCAATTACCCCCACCCCTATAAGCCACCCCCTCTAACGCTGCTTGGAGGGGGGAGGGGGAGAGAGATAAATCCCAAAGTTTATAAGTCATTTTTCACTGTCGCCGTCCGCTTTTAAACGGCCCCCAGTCGCTGGTCAAAAACAGATGGGTCATTAGTGACTCTTTATTTTCTCCCTTACCCCTCTCCCTTGGACAAAATATTTCCTGCTTCCCAATCTACCAGTCCAAATTTCTTTTTCTCTCCTCCCCCTGACTGTATCTCATTTCCCATTTAAATCAGAAATAACCCCCAAAATGCTTGGTTTATACAATGCAACTATAAATTCTTTACTCCACCACTTGTACTAGAGATTATAGTATTTTATTTATTTTTTTTATTTTTTCATTTTCTATAATAAAACTTACAAAAAAAAAAAAAACAACGAAATTTATCTATTTACTCCAAGTGGAAACTTTATTTCAATAAATAACACAACGTTCATTTACATCTGTTTATTTATGGTATCTCACAATAAAATTACAGTTTATATATTTAATATCTTACCTTATTTTAATTTCACGTTAAATATGACCTATGAGACGAATTCATTTTACTGCAAGAAAAAAGAAATAAAAAAAATAAAAAAAAATAAGGTAAACAGACGCCAGCTGCCATAGCAACGTTGAATGCACTGGTTTCCATTGATCACCGAAGTTAAGCATCGTCGGGCGTGGCAAGTACCTATACATAGCCCGGCGTTAATAGCCCATTTATTGATACGCCACAAAAAAAACTACTTGAGAACTCTTTTTATAGAGACTTGAGTGAGCTTTCGACTGATTTCCTTCCACGTACCACGATTAAGAAATTATATAAAAATCCTAAAGCAGCTCAAGTCTCCTAATTCAATTTTAGCGCGGTTCCTCCCTCCCCCATAGGGAGGAACCCCGCTTATAGGGTTGATACAATGAAACAATCCGGAAGTGCCGACTACAAAATTTCGCGTTTCAGAACCCCTAGAGACCGAAAATAACGGTGGTTCAAATTTGTATATATATATATATATGTATATATTTATTTGTCTATATATATATATATATATATATATATATATATATATATATTTGTATTTGTCTATATATATATATATATATATATATATATATATATATATATATTTGTCTGTTCGCTCTCTAGATAGAAGACGAATGGTCCGATTTTGATGAAATTTGGTACAAAAATCCTTCGTCCAATTTGAAAGGTCAAGTACGTTAACCAGCAAAATCCGCCTACTGGAAGATGGCGTTTAGGGCGAAATTCGCGCAAAAAAAATCGTAACGCTTACTTTTTTGAGTTCATAAGCTTCTAAGTACTCGTTTTATATGATTCCTGGGGTAGGAAAACGAATGAAACCATTTTCAAGGCCATAGCTTTAACCGTTTTCGAGAAAATTGGAAAAATATTTTTTGAATACCGTTTTTGGTTTGGGTACTTAGAATCATGGGATTCAGTTGAAACATTTTCTGCATGTTCTACTTTCATCAAAACTAATATGTTGAAATTTTGTTTACGTTTGGAGTTAAGGAAGGGTTAGAATAAAATATTTTATTAACAGACATAAAAAGTTTTAGTAACTTTGTTTACTTTCCTTAATATCTCGAAAAAGGTTGAGAATCTTGGTAAACGGAAGAATACCATTAGAAAGCTTATTAAATGCTCTAAAAAAAAGGTTCTAATGAAAGTTTTGATTAGGCGATGTCAATCGGAGAAATAAGAGCTTAAAACTTTAAAGTAATTGATTTCGCTTATTCGAACTGTTCTTTTTGTCTGTTTTTTATTCCTTGTTATTTTTTAATTTCTTATTGTTGGATAATGTACTTGAAAATAAAACAGGTTAAGAAACATAAGAAAAACAATTTAATGTTAGAGATATGGATTTCCAAGATATATAGCTTTTCAACTGCCTAGCGTCCTTCCTAGGGAGGGTTCTTTGTCTTTGATTTTGGTACTTAGAATTATGGGATACAGTTGAAACATTTTCTGCATGTTGGAGTTTCATCAACACTAATATGTTGAAATTTTTGTTACTTTTAGAGTAAAGGAAGGGTTAGAATAAAATATTTTATTAACAGACAAAAAAAGTTTTGGTAACTTTGTATAATTTCGTTAGTATCTCGAAAACGGTTGACAATCTTGTGAAGCGGAAGATTACCATTCGGAAGCTTACTAAATGCTCTACAAAAAAGGTTCTGAAGATAGTTTTAATTAGGCGATGTCAATCGGAGAAAAAAGTGCTTAAAGCTTTAAATTAATTGATTTCGTTTATTCCAATGGTTCTTTTTGTCTATTTTATTTCTTGTTATTTTTTAATTGCTTATAGTTGGATAATGTATTTGACAATAAAACTGGTTAAGTAAAATAACAAAACAATTTATTGTTAGAAATATAGATTTCCAAGATTCCAAGACATTGTCACTAGCGGGTCTGTTTCTAGTGTAGCGGACCCTTCCAGGTAAGATTGTTAATCATGACCTTTCAAGACTTTACTACTCCCAGGAATGGCGTCAGTGACCTTAAGGGTTGACACGCCATTATAATAATTAATTTATAAAAAAAGGCTGGTGGAACCAAAATAATAACTGCTTCTATTTTAATCTTTCCAAATTAGACTAGGGATATGAACGGAACCGCGCTAAGATGATGCAGTCCTGCGAGATGGACTTTTTTCTCATATTTCCTTAACTCCAAACGTTACCAGTTAGTGTGAAACATATAATGATGTCAACTCAATCAGTCGTTTCAGAGTACCCAGTCAAAATGTTATCCACTTTTCTCGAATGCGGTTTGAGATATCACCTTAAATATGATTTCATTCGTTTACCCATGCTTGAAACCCTTTAAGAAATGGAACCTGGAAGCCTGTAAACACAAAGCCTTAAGCCCTACAATTTGTTTCGCGTCAATTTTGCCAATAAAGAGTTCCAGTGGGCGGATGGTGCTGATTGGTGAACATAACCTTTTACCTAATACTTGAGGATTATATAGTAGACGGATTTAATAACCAAACTCTTTTTGAGGTCCTTTTTTGACTACCATGTCTGCTGCTTGACAGACAGCGGCTTTGTAGAAGGCTGGAGGCCTGGATTCTATCCAGCAAGAAATAGTCCTGTGTTGGCCGATAGCGAGAGAGACCACGTCACTCGAGTGATCCCCTTCAAGCCTCGCGCCACTCTACCAGCTGAAGGCTGTCTCTCACTTCTCTCTTATCAACCTCTCTCACCAATATGGCCAGTGTCTGCTTTATCCTGATAAGAATTTTCTCTGGTCGGCTTTCTCTCTTGTTATTGTCGAGATTCTTTCTTCTCTTAGGGTGCGTTTACATCTGATAGTTATTCTATAGTCAGACAGATATTTTAACTAATGTAAACTGCATATAATTTATGTCTGAGGTATATATTTCTATCACAAACAATAAAAATGCGTTCATATCTGACACTTCTAGCAGGAAATATATCTCAGGTGTCAGATATAATAATTATGATAATTACACAGCCACACACAAAAAAAAATAAAAGTCCGGACCCAGAGAGCAGACCATGTTTACTATATGATTTTGGGGTCGCTGAATCCGAATCCGGGGCCAGAATAACCCCTGCACTTTTTGTTTAGGCCCAACCCCCCAAAACTCATAGTTAATCTTGCTGACAGAAGATTTAATAGGGCAAGCGGTACTTGTTTTCGGGATATGAACACTCGAAATCTCAATCCCGTGTTGTTAGTATATCTCATTCAGGATATTTCACTGCTGGCACTGCACGCCCTGGATGCAGCCACACGTGATAAAGATGCAAGGGATGTATACAGCACCAAAAGCAACTGATAAAAGCCGTAGTTGTACCGCGAGAAAAAATTAATTTGGAAGGAAATAAAGCCCAAAGTTTAAGGTACTTAATACCCTGCTGTAGTTCTCAATTTAGGGTGTTGCAAAGAAATCTCTATTTTAAGATATTATTTGGTAATATCACTGAAGAAGACTATCTTACTCATATCAATGCATATAACAAATCCCTAAAAACAGTTCAAAAATATGCCAAAATGTATGACAAAGATAGCAGTGGAATATGACAGCGCGAGGTAAAGCTATACTAATAATACGGGATTGAGACATAGAGTGTACCGCTTTCCCTATTAAAACTTCTGTCAGCAAGATTAGGTTTGCTATTATGTATCATATACTAGTTTTCTAAAAAAATGGTAAGCAAACTTGCTTGTTTATTTAGTAAACATTGATACGCCCGGCCTCTGTCTCCTATGTTAACAAGTGAATCTTTGAGGCTCAATAGCTGGAAAATGAGTACCGCTTGGAGGGGCCTATCTTTTTCCAATTATACAGGACAGTTTAATTAACATGTAGGAAGATTTATAAAAACATAGTTCGAAAATTGAAGCTTAAATAATTTATTTTAGGGCACTTATTTAATTTACATTGATACATTACTCCAATTAAATATGAGGAGATTTTTTAAGGTTTGTATTATGGGATTTTAAGGATTGCATCAGTTCAAGAATCACCTCCGAAGGCCTTGGGCCAATTTTTGTAAAAAAAAACTCAAATATTGTATGCCTTAGGAAGCATATTAAATAGGTACTAATGTATAAGCAAAACCGCGAAGTTTTTAGAAAAGTCATATATTTAAAGGGCTGTAACTTCGCTCCAAATGGACCAATCAATTTCGTTGATGTCTCAAAGAATTAGTATTTACAAGCATTAAAAGGCAGTTCCCAGGAAATAGTCGTTTATTTTGGTTAACAACTTGAATAAAAATATTACAGTGTGAAATATCCTAAATTTTTAGTTTTAGGGGGTGGGGCTTAAACAAAACGTGCAGGAGTTTTTCTCACCCCGGATTCGGATTCAGCAACCCAAAAACATACAGTAAACATGGTCTGGTCTCTGGATCCGGACTTTTATTTATTTATTTTTTTTTTCGTGTGTGGCTGATTTATCTATCCGACACTTGAGATATATTTTCTGAGAGAAGTGTCAGATGTAAACGCACCCTTAGAATAAGTATCGTAGAGTTCCATATTTGGCGAACAGAAGAAATATTAACTATATACAAAAATGGTTCTTCTTTCTTCTCATTTAAAAGGTCAAGTTCATTAACCAGTTGAATTCGTTTTCTGGAACATGGTTTTTGGAGCAAAATTTGTGCGAAAGATTCCTTAACGTAGGAAAACGAATGACTCGAGTTTTGTAGCCATTTACCAGAAAAATTGATAGAAATACTTTTCAAAACTAATTTTCTGTTTGGGTATTCAGAAACGAAGTATATGGGGAAAAAATTGTATGAATGGTGATACAAAGTTTTCGGATCTCAGCATATTTTCTAAAATATCTCGAAAACGGTTTTTACCATTACTTCCATAAATGGTTATTCGAGGTGGTTCTTACCTGATTAAAAAGTCCGGCTGCTAGAAAGATATCGAATTTAAACATTACAAAATTTAATATATATATATATATATATATATATATATATATATATATATATATATATATATATATATTAAAAAAAAAGCTCCACCGGAATATGCTAAATATAACTATTCACAGACTACCTCTATTTGATTGTAAGTAATTGAATATACCTGTTCAAGTCGTGGAGTGTTTAGTTCAGCTTTAGACCCATGGAGCAGGGAGCAGGTGCCCCAAAGAAAGGATAACTATTCAATTAAAGGACTTTACCTCTCCCCGGTTCCTCTTTATTCCCCGCTCTCTCGATTCTACAAATCGAACACACTTTTACAAATTAAATTGATGCCTTTTTCAATCAATTGTCTTTCTCTGACCAAGATTAGAAATCTATGACAAGAAATGTATTTGAGACAACTATTTTGAGTTCCTAGAAAGTAAGCCCTCTACCTCAGTAATAAGTTGTATTCAAGGTTTAGGGCCTTATTCAGTTGCCAAATATATTCAAACATGAAAGTTTAGCACCACGCAGCCCGTGCATCCATCCATAATATACTTGAACATTAAAGGCTCGGGCTCATAGGGAGTAACCTGTATTGCGGCGATCAGCGATCCAACGATCATCGCGGCGGTCTGCCGTATCACAGATGGAACGCGATATCTTTGTGAGCAATACTGTTGTTAATTTAAATAAATCATATACATTCAACTAGCTAGAATACCATGAACTATGAATACAATGAACTAGATGTATTTTTTTATTAAAACAGGGTCGAGGGTTCGATTCCCACTATGGAGTGGCGGGTTTTCTTTAGAAAAAAGAAAAGGCATCAGCCCTCTCGTGGCTGGTAACCTATAGAAAAGCAGCCTCGTGGCTGCTAAACTATAGATAACCCGTCCTAAAATTCTTAGTTAATAATAATTGATGTTAAAATTATTGAAAAATTAAAAAAAAAAAAAAAATATCATTTGTTATTACTACTTCAAAACTGGACTCCTGTAAAATTGAATTAGTCGGACGTCTTGTAAATGTTGTAAGCCATGAACCGTGAAAATTTAGATTTCACTTATTCTCTAGTAAATGCTGAACATTGAGGAACCCCATTTGTTAAAATAAAATATTTATATGGGTAGAAAACGCTATTAATGGGCGATATTTTTAATGTTCATTAAAGTGTAAAAAATGTGTCCCTTACCTCTTATGCAAAGTATTTAGCAAAAATAAATTCTGGAATTTCTATTATATACTGGTCATCGACAGGTATGTTAGATTGCTATACATGGACTATCGGATGTTGATGACAAGGTGGCAAAAAAAGACAACAAATTTAGTTGTCTTTACTATATATTTTCACGTTACTATTAATTATAAGTCTAAAATCTGACGAATCTCATAAAAGTTGTAAATAATTTTCAATCCTTATAATCAGATGTGAGATCATATCTTAATTTCGTAAAGTACATAATTGGAAATTTAGAGAAGAAAAGCAACCGATAAATAAAATAAGAACATGTTTATTTTTGTGATCTTAACAGAACTAAATGAAAATTATCCCTGATGTAATTGGCATTGATTGAAGTCAATACAAAAAAAAAAAAAAAAAAAAAAAAAAAAAAATTAACTACCCCTGGAGTATTCTCTTCTGCTTGCGACACCTGTATAAAAGAGTGTTAAAATCAGCGAAACCTCTATAAAAGAGCGTAAAAATCAGCGTTTATATTTTTTAGAACTTTCCTCCGAAGGAAAGTAGCTATTCAGGTTGGACTCATGACGGAATTTTTGAAACATTTCTTCAAATCTTTATCTATCCTACCTAGTAGACACCGAAAATGACCTCCGTTAAAATTTATATATATATATATATATATATATATATATATATATATATATATATATATGTCTGTTAACACGATAGCGGCCAGTTTTTGTTTTTTCTTCACGAAACGTGGTATAAAGCATTCAATTAGCAAACGATTGAACGAGTTCGTTAACCATCAAAATCGGTCCACCGGAAGGGGGGGGGGGTTTACCCCGGACCCAAAACACTAATTTGACCATGCCAGCCGTAGTTTTTGTTATATTTCAACGAAACTCGGTATTCGTAGTGGTAATATAGAGAGAAAAGTGAGATATAAAAATGAACTAAATCGGTTCATAAGGAGGGGGGGTTTACTCCAGACCCACAATGCCAATTCGCCACTACCAGCCGTGATTTTTGGTATATTTCGACGAAACTCGGTATTCGTAGTGGTAATCTACAGGTAAATATGTGCTGTAAAAATAAACTAAATCGGTTCATTAGGAGGGGGGGGGGTTTACTCCAGACCCAAATTACTAATATACTCATATATGCTGTATAGTCTCATACTGCTGTTTTGTAACGAAACGCGGTATACGTCGTGGGTAACTCATGAGAAAGAAGTGTTGTAAAAATGAGCTGAATCGGTCAATCGGAAAGGGGGGTTTACTTTGTAATATATTTCAAAAGAAAAGCCCGCCAGACGTAGGTTCACAAAGCCGCCGCAAGGAGCGCTTTCTACCACTAGAGGGACTGTATCCTGTTCCTGCGTTAGATCAAAATACGATAATATGAGGTTTTTTGTATTTATTACGTAGTGTAGTAGGTACCATGAGTAAACATAACTCTGAAAGCAAATTAATAATTGATCAGGTACTCATTAAACAATTAAAAGAGAACTATTCATGTTTTTATTTTATTTATGTAGGATATTTTAAGCAAATTGTTCTGGAAAGCAGTCTACACTACCCAAATTCTGAGGAAAGTGCTTAGTTATGCAGCTCCTGCGAGACGGACTTTTTTGACGGGCGATAGGCTTCAGGCGGCAATTTTTAATCTAGAACGAAAAACTAAAATTATTTCGAAAGAAGAAGGTTAAATCTAGTAAAGTACGTAGGATTTTTAAGAAATATATATTTTTTTTAAAATGGTGAAAAGTTATTCATTACCTATTAAAAAATGCGTTGAAAATCGGTTATAAAATCGTTATAATTCAATAAATCGAAAAAAACCCTACTAACTGTCTAATCTTCATTTTCCTAGCCGAATCCCAACTATTCCCTGATTCCTTATCACCTCGACGACTTACTATCTAATCTTCATGAAAAAACCCTACGTACTTTACTAGCAAATATCACGAGAAGTCCGCAGTTAAAATTTGAAGTTGATCGGGCAAAAATTGAAAACGCCAGAGTGTCACCCGAGATTGAGTCCAACCTCAATAGCTACTTTCCTTCGGAGGAAAGTGCTAAAAGAGGGGTTCCGTTTGTCAAACACAGCGCCGCCATTATTTTTTTCGATGAATTGAAACGTATTTTTTTGGATACTTCAACATCCCATATAGAACGTTTGATATATTGCCAATGGCGTTAATGACCTCAACGGTTGACACGACTTAAATCCAACCAAAAAAAAAAATATTATCGATATATTTATTATTTATAAATACAAGAAAATGACTTTCATTTTGATTCCACAAGGTAGATGGGATCACTCCTTAAGCATTAGATAATTTATGCTAAGCCGGATATCAAGTTTGATTTTCACGATCTTTCTATAAGCTATGAATGTGGTTACATTTGGGGGTATTATTCCCGCAATTGTTGGGGTTAGTTTATATCAAAATTACATACAAAATTGTTAACTTAACCAGCTCTTCATTAAAAATGTATTTATTATTTATTTAAATTTGAACATCCATTCTTCATTGACGCAGAATTTTCGGGCGAGTTATCCATAGGTTTCCACACTTTTCTAGCCAGGATAGGACTCATGCATTTTGTTTTTTTCCCCCAAAGAACAGCCATTGCTAGCGCGATTGTTAAAATCGAACCCACGACCTTAGGATCGGAATACTATACGCCTTTGCACTCAGGACCGCCGGGCCGTGATTACATACATAAAATACAATTTTTTTTTTTTATGTATTTATACAGGTCATCACTGTACTTCTATGTAATAGACAGTATATCTGATAAATTCTACAAGTGAGTGCTGATGGACGAGTAAGGGGTAAATTCGTCGAATTGAGCGGTCGTCGAAAATGGTGAGAGGAAGAAATGTGGAGCCGTTGGTTCTTCAACCTACTGATAAGAGATACCAGGACGAAGGGACTGTTTGTCAATCTCTTGTCCCATCTTTTTGCCGGCGGTCCTTCCATATCCGCACAACAGCCCTTTTGCCATTTATGCATTTCCTCTTCAACCTTCTTCAAGGGCGTATACTTTTTTATCGTGCCCTAGAAAATCTTACTCCTTCATTATTTAAAGGGTCGTTAATTACGTTATGTATTAGAAACTTTGACGGATGACATTTCATGGGCGTTTTCTGATGTATACGTTCATTCCTTTAGGCCCTTTTTAGTACTTTATCAATTGATAAAGATAGAGGAAAAATTTGTTTATTAAATAGTCAATCCCTTATATAACTATAATGTAACATTTACGCTATAAAAAAATACCAGAAAACACCAAAGTATTATAAATATAATGTACATATTAAGATGAATTAATAATTATTAATTGCACGGATTATAAGAAGAAAAACATTGGAGATTTTAGTAATATATAAATTATTAAGAAGAAACATATTTGACTCAGAGTAAAATTAAAAGAAAATATTCATGTATAAAAAAGGATAAAATTCTTTATTATAACAGATATAAAGTATTGAAAAAGATTATTTTTTTAATTTTCCGAACAAGAATTAATATTTTAATCAATGACTAATTAAAAAAATGTTTTTTTATTCGAATGACTAATATTTTTCAGGGCAATCGATTTGTAATACTATATCGGTTCAACCTCAGTGTTGACGTGGCCAATGTATGGAAAGGTTCGCCTTTATATAATCGGACTGTATTTTTAGTTTCGTGACTTTATGTCCCTGAAGAGGCACCTAAATTGGCGATAAACGTGTAGAGCTTACGTAAATAAAGTAATCGAATTAATTAATTCGTTTTTTTATTGATAATCTGACTGTTTTATTCAAATGTATGTAGGTTTAAGGTCGGTAATGCTGTAGTATTTTGTATTACACGGTACTTTATTTATTATCTATGCCCTGCATGCTACGCACCTTTTCTTCTCACCTCTTCAGGTGTACGAAACATGTAGAGGATAAATAATAAGTGAAATAGTACAATACTAAAACCTAGGCTGCAAGAGAACTAATATTTTAAGAAATATTTGGACCATATGTAAGAATCGAAACTTAAAAGATGCTGCAGAGCACACCGATAAATGATGTATAGACAGGATGTTTATGAACCGTAAAGATTTCGTATGAATTCTGGATTGCTGTGAGCCGTCACCTATGCAAGTCTTCTTCCTCACTGAAAGATATTTGTCACGCTTAAAAGCATACAGTCTCGAACTGAAAGGTTTTAATTCCGTTTAGTGCTTGCCGATAAGAGTAGCGAGCTCGGAAGGAAAATAAAGACATTATCCGGTGACAAACTCTATCGGCCTTCGGAGCTGTAGGTCGTGAAGTTAGGCTACAGTACTGACCTCTTCCTGGATTAGTTGGAATAGAGAGAAGGGATTGTTGGAAAACTGCTAAAACTTCCTTGTCTTCCCAGTATATATATTTAGAAGTGCCCTCAGATTCCCCCCTCCTGATTTATAGCTCTGTTTCTCATCTTACCTACAAAACACCCCCTCCTTCTCTCCATAGCTCTGGAGTAATAACCGTCGCAGATTCGGCACAAACAAAAATAACCCTTTATCTTCGGATGACCCGACTGTCTTATCCTTGGAGATTTTATTTTTTGTTGTGATTTTCGTACTGTTTGCATTTCATTCCCCACACCCCTTCAGTTTACTGCTTTATCAATAGTCTTATGCACTAAAAATACTGTCTGATTTTTAGTTTTACCAACAATTATGTTGTTAGAAATTTTAGAAGAGGATAATAAATAATAACTGTTGATGTTTTATGATTATGAATATTTTTCCTTTTTTTAAATGAAAATTTGTTTTGTTTCTTGTATTGCGATTTTCTCCAAAACGAGCTTGTCTCTAAATGACATTTTCTGTTAGTTTTCCGTTCCCCTATACGCTCCTGAAGTTATGCCATTTTAAGTCGGGACACCCTGTATACAATAGACAAGCCACTAAAAATAACATAGAGAACGCATTAAAAATAATACTTAGAAAAATAACAGAATATATATCGTTCAACTGCTTATTTATAGATTTAAATAATTCTTACTGATAATAATGGTTTGATTACCTTAAAAAAAATGAGTGCGCCGCAAGTTCTGTTCTCTAGAAGCTACTCTGCTGTTCGCCTCTAAAATATTTAATCGGTATATTTTAGTCTGATTATAAATGTTTTTTTCTGCTACAATAATACGTTAGTGAATAAATTGATATATCCATTTTATGTGTCTAATTATTTTGTAAAGTTTGAATCGAGGCGCTAATTAAAATTTAATAATGTTAATTATTTAAATTACTCAAATTGCTGTTTACACAGCCGATTTTATTATTCTATATGAACATGTTGTACCCTGTCATTATTTATTATATATCATTATTACAGAACTGTATGACCTCCCGTACAAACAGGCTTGTCTATCTTATAGTATAGAATCATCGTATAAGTGAAGTGATTTGTATATGCTAACATTGTTCAATAAAAAAATATACCGTTATTAAAAATATGTTTTGAGTCAAACGCTAGCTAATATTTCTGCTGGGCTTTTCACTTATGTGTTGGGATATGTTATCAGACTGAGATCTGTAACAAACGCGACTTGAGCGGTAGAAAATGCTGCCTACCGAGGAGCACCTCAACCACAATAATTATAACATACAGGTATAATTAGTTTTATGCTAGTATAGTGGGTTTGCCATGTTGGGTTCTGAGCATGAAGTTTGCTTCTGTATTAATGTAGTTCCTAGGTAATTTAGCGGTTCTCTATGATGATAGTTTGACATAGAAGCAATCATCATAGCTTCATTATACTTCAATCTTCTCTCTGTATATAAATTTATATTACGTCTCCGGAGAAATTCATTACCCTTACAACAACTAAAAATCTTTCTTAGATTAATTCCTTGGAAATTTCTAATTTAATTACATTCCTTATAATATATGGCAGTTTTCCGCTTTTCTTTATGTGTGTGTTTCTATTTGTGTGAGAATACAATTCCGCCCTAGATTCTGTCTGTGCTATCCCCGTACTCAATTACACATGGGTACTTGATCAGTTTCGTATTAAGAATCTTTAAACTCTTCGATTTTATTTAAGGTCTTCATTCAATTGATCATTTGCTACTCCTCTAGAAACTATAATTATGTAAACTATTATGACAGTTTATAGTTCCCGTGGCCCACTCTTTTAGCACTTTCCTCCGAAGGAAAGTAGCTATTGAGGTTGGACTCATGACGGAATTTTTGAAAAATTTCTTCAAATCTTTATCGATCCTACCTAGTAGACACCGAAAATGACCCCCGTTAAAATTTATATATATCTATATATATATATATATATATATATATATATATATATATGCATATATATATATATATATATATATATATGTGTCTGTTAACACGATAGCGGCCAGAGTTTTTGTTTTTTCGTCACGAAACTTGGTATATAGCATTCAATTAGCAAACGATTGAACGAGTTCGTTAACCACTAAAGTCGGTCCACCGGAAGGGGGGGTTTACCCCGAACCCAAAACACTTATTTGACTTGTCAGCCATAATATTTGTTATATTTCAACGAAACTCGGTATTCGTAGTGCTAATCCACAGGTAAATGTGTGTTGTAAAAATAAACTAAATCGGTTCATTAGAAGGGGGGTTTACTCCGGACCCAAATTCCTAATATACTCATACCGGTCGTAATTTCTGCTGTATTGTAACGAAACGCGGTATACGTCGTGGGTAACTCATGAGAAAGAAGTGTTGTAAAAATGAGCTGAATCGGTCAATCGGAAAGCGGGGGTTTAATTTGTAATATATTTGAATAGAAAAGCCGGCAGACGTAGGTTCACAAAGCCGCCGCAAGGAGCGCTTTCTACCACTAGAGTGACTGTATCCTGTTCCTGCGTTAGATCAAAATACGATAATATGAGGATTTTTGTATTTATTACGTAGTGTAGTAGGTACCATGTGTAAACATAACTCTGGAAGCAGATTAATAATTGATCAGTTACTCATTACAAAATGAGAACTATTCACGTTTTTATTTTATTTATGTAGGATATTTTAAGCAAATTGCTCAGGAAAGCAGTCTACACTACCCAAATTCTGAGGAAAGTGCTTAGTTATGCAGCTCCTGCGTGACGGACTTTTTGTTGTTTCTATACTTGCCTCTTCCTGTACCTCATGGGTCCCGCAACCTCTACCTACACCCCTTAAACACGTTTACTGTTTTCAGTATTTCGTCGTTGCTGAGCTATATCAATCACAAAAAATATAGCTCTAGGAAATAATAATAATGTAGCAAACTACAAGTTTATCATAGCTCGGAGTCGAGGGCAATTTATAAAAGCTAACATCCTAGGCACTAGGATTTATCTCTTATTCCAGGAGATATTTTGTAGTTATGAATGATATGATAAACCGTGAACCAAAAAAATAAGTATTAAGAGTATTATTAAATTATTATATATTGCATTTGTTCTATACTTAATATTATATACTTAAAAATTTGATTGATAATACCATTAAAGCGAGTGATAACTTTAAAGTGAAATTGTACATAAATGCTTTCCCAGATTCGAAAACTTATTAAAATCAACATTTCTTTGATCAACTAAATTGACTTCTTGGCAGAAAATGATAAGTTGAGGCCGGATAATTAGTTTTCTGCATGTTTAAAATTCATTTAAACAAAGATGTTTAAATTTTGGTTACGTTTGGAGTTAAGGAAGGATTAGAATAAAATATTTTATTAATAGACATGAAAGGTTTTGGGATTTTCGAATATTTTCTAAAATAACTCGAAAACGGTTGGGAAATCGTGGTAAGTGGACAGTGACCTTTCGAAAGCTTACTAAATTCCCTACAAAATGGGGCATTGGCAATCGGAGAATTAAGGACTTAAAATTTTGCAATTGTTTGTTTTGCTCATTTGAATGGGTTTTTGTATTTGTTTACCTAAAGTTTTAACTGGTTGTTTCCCATTTTAATTGCATTTAACATTAAAACGATTATTTGACTAAAATGAGGTAAGAAAATGTGAAACGTTGTTAAAGTGTGTCCAAGAGCGAACGTTGAGAAGGTGGGGGAAGTCGCCATGATCCAGTCAGTTTCCTGCTGTGGCTCCTTAAATCTATTTTCTCTTCGAGATTTTATTTTATATTTTTCACGAACGACCAAACCCCACCAATAACTGCTACTATTCCTTTACTAATAGCACTAGAGATATAAAAGGAACCGCGCTAAGATGACGCAGTTCCTGTAAGTCGGACTTTTTAAACATTTTTGTGGATTAACATTCCTCCTGATAGTCGTGATTCTAGAAGCCCATTTAAATTAAAATAGATTTTGTATAGATCTGTAGTCTGGTTTCCTTTATGCCAATAAGACCGGACATTGATCATTTTCTCTTAGTTCAAATAAATACAATTTCTTTAATTACAGTTTATTAATTTTGTCTCGTAGTTTAAAGCTGAGAATTACTATTTTGTTATCTCGTTGAGCTAATTGAATTGTTAAAGTTTCGTTTTCAGAAGTCGATCTAGGCCCTTGTATACTTTATATTATATTATCACTAAAGACCGCTTTGTAATTTAACTCCTTAATTAATACATGCAAATTTCTTATTCAAGTTTCAACAATGCTTAATCGTGTCTTAGCCACTATTTATTTTCACTCTAGCGCAGTTCTAGTTGCTTAATTTTCTATTTCACTGCTGTTTTTAGCAATAGTGCCTGACGCATCAGTAAGGGTTGGTCAAATGATGACTAATATGACAGCTAGGCGTCTTTGATTAATTTTATTTTTCTGTTTTCGAGTTACTAATACAAAAGATTTTTGTCTTAATTGTATGTTGTATGATACGTGAGTTAAATCATACTTATTTTGCTTGCGTTTAATCATATCAATAAACCTATATATAGGATATATATTTATATATATATATATATATATATATATATATATAGGATATATATATATATATATATATATATAGGATATATATATATATATATATATATATATATATATATATATATATATATATATATATATACGTTATATAGGTGAATATATCAATGTTCCTATGTATCGTCGTCTATTATTATGAAAAATATATTATTTATTGTGTTTTTTTTTTAAATTTCTTAATGTATATATTTTTATAAATGTACACGGACACACACGTATGTGTTTTAACATGTAAATGATACTGTAACGAAATGAAATACAACCAACAAGCTACAATATAATTGCTGAAACTAAGCCTTCGTGCCTGCCATCAATTTAAATCTCTAATCTGAAGGTAGAATTCTCGAATCACATCTAGATTCTCTATTATGGTTCATTACCGGGAAATGTTTACCGTTCGGCTTCTTGATTATATGTAATTTGGTCATGTTTCGGCCAGGTTAGGGGTAATTTTTGTGACCAGTATATCTTGATCAAGATCTAATGGTCATGGAAGGAAATTTATTTTGGTATTGTGCAATATGCACATCGCATGGGCACAGCTATGTCTTCATACATAATACTTCGTTACGTGCACGTTCTACGTTTTAGCACTTTCCTCCGAAGGAAAGTAGCTATTGAGGTTGCACTCATGACGGAATTTTTGAAAAATTTCTTCAAATCTTTATCGATCCTACCTGGTAGACACCGAATATGACCCCCGTTAAAATTTATATATATATATATATATATATAAATATGCATATATATATATATATATATATATATATATATATATATATATATATGTCTGTTAACAGGATAGCGCCCAGAGTTTTTGTTTTTTCGTCACGAAACTTGGTATGTAGCATTCAATTAGCAAACGAGTTCGTTAACCACCAAAATCGGTCCACCGGAAGGGGGGATTACCTCGAACCCAAAACACTAATTTGACCATGCCAGCCGTAATATTTGTTATATTTCAACGAAACTTGGTATTCGTAGTGGTAATATAGAGAGAAAAGTGAGATGTAAAAATGAACTAAATCGGTTCATTTGGAGGGGGGTTTACTCTGGACCCACAATACCAATTCGCCACTACCAGCCGTGATTTTTGGTATATTTCGACGAAACTCGGTATTCGTAATGGTAATCTTTAGGTAAATATGTGTTGTATAAATAAAGTAAATCGGTTCATTAGGAGGGGGTGTTTACTCCGGACCCAAATTACTAATTTCCTTATACCGGTCGTAGTTTCTGCTGTATTTTAACGAAACGCGTTATACGTCGTGGGTAACTCATGAGAAAGAAGTGTTGTAAAAATGAGCTGAATCGGTCAATCGGAAAGGGGGGTTTACTTTGTAATATATTTCAAAAGAAAAGCCCGCCAGACGTAGGTTCACAAAGCCGCCGCAAGGAGCGCTTTCTACCACTAGAGGGATTGTATCCTGTTCCTGCGTTGGATCAAAATACGAAAATATGAGGTTTTTTTGTATTTATTACGTAGTGTGACCATGTGAAAACATAACTCTGGAAGCAAATTAATAATTGATCAGTTACTCATTACACAATTAAAAGAGAACTATTCATGTTTTTATTTTATTTATGTAGGATATTTTAAGCAAATTGTTCTGGAAAGCAATCTACACTACCCAAATTATGAGGAAAGTGCTTAGTTATGCAGCTCCTGCGTGACGGACTTCTTTTGATATTCTTACAGCTTGAAGAATTTATTGAATTTCAATTTTCAAATGGTTACATTATTCTATATAGATACTTATTTTTAAATTTATCATTTGAGATATCGAGAATGGAAGTCTTGTGAATAATTTATTTAGTCACCACTAAATAAATTATTCACAGCGTTTGTACATTATCAGTCACTCATATATGATATATTTAAAAATAATTATATTCAGAATTCTACTCATTTTAATGCGATGAGGTCTTCCATTTTTCAAAAGAACCTCGCAACTATGCTATTTAAATGAAACAGGTTAAATGAAAGTTTGTAATTCCAATAATTATTAAGGTTTAGGTATGACCACTTAACTCTCCGTGCCAAGGATCGTGGGTTCGATTCCCACTAGGGGTGGTGGCTTTTCTTTGGAAAAAAGGAGAGGCATTAGCCATATCCTGGCTAGAAAAGGGTAGTGACCTATAGATAACCCGTCCTAAAATTCTGAGTTAATTATAATGGACGTTAAAGAATGAAATAAAAAAATTAATATTATTAAATTGATTTTTAATTATGTATATATATATATATATATACACATACACACATACATACATACATACATACATACATACATACATACATTCATTAAACAATAATTGTTTTCATGCCTACTCAGATATAAAATCAGCGCTTTTGTACAGTCTACCAAAACAGAAGAATTATAGATAGATAGTAGTTATATGTGGCCCAAGTGATTACTGCTTTACAAAAAAAAAAAGAAAAAAAAAAAAAAAAAAAAAAAAAAAAAAAGAAAAGCATCCATTGCTATACTGTTTGTGTCCTAATCCCTAGCCTAGTAAATCTACTACTTCTCGAAATATTTTAACGAAATATTTTTGGTGTGTACATAGGTTCGAAGACAATTAGATGAAATTGTTTTTAACAAATTTTCGATGCGTAAAATGTGCTAAATGCGAAAGTTCTCTGATATGAATGATCTGTGCGACTAGGGACCGAATAAGTTGGAAGTGTATGTAAGTTGAACTTACTTAGTGACCTCAAGTGTGGCGTGTACCAAAAACATAAGCTTTAATGTATGCAAACAGCCTCAGAAAGTTTTCTAACTTAAGTGGTTTGTTTGTCTTGGTTAATGTGTATTATTTTCTCTATGTATTTCCTAATCTTTTTCCTTATCAGCTGCTCTAACATTTCATTCTTTTTATACCTTCCATTCACGTCATAGAAACTGTGATTGTGGGCTTTTCAATTTTTCTTAGAGTTCTTAATTTATGTAGTAACCGATTGCATTATAATATAAAAAAACTATATATAAAATATAATAATATTATTTATTTTATTTATTGTTTAACGCTAAAAGGCGATAACAAAATTAAAAAGTTATTTTTAAGAAAAAAAAAACAATAACAAAAGCAGTCGTGATGAATTAAGAAGTTGTAAAGTGTATCTGTACTGTTTATGTTAATATTTAGTTTTACATGTAGTCAGTGAGTTTGAGTAGAATATGATTGTACAAATCTTAATAGTGTATATTACTCAATTTCAGATAATTACTATGAATAGTCTAATAATATTAGACTATTCCTTTTCTCATGAAGAAACTACAACTCTTATGTAGCGCTTCATAGTGGCGCTTTTCCAAAACATTCTTACCCTAGAGTGACAATTTAGAATAGAGATATAATATTTTGCTTTCTAACTTCTACTTTTTAAGAAATCAAAAAATGGTCGGGATCCTTGTACGAGAAAAATTCAGATTTACAGAAAAATCTATATTTTAAACATTTCAGCAAGATCTATGGCAGACTTCTTCTGCACTAAACGCCTAGAGGACGAATAAAGACCATGATATCGTTTAGGTGACCATGGATAAGTATGTACTTCCATGATCCATGTTTACCTTCCTCCATCCCACAGGCAATTGTTGCTGAAGAAGGCTGTAAAGTGAATGTCGAAATATAGAGTTTTTGGACGTTGTATCTTAGGAAAATCGCAGCCATTCTCTAACTTTCTCCATAAAACCAAAAATCGTTTCTAAAAGCAAAGAAAATGACATTAGCGCACTGTAGGAAGAAATAAATCATTACTTCTTTTCGTTGACTTCCTTTCTACTCAATTGGTGGACAACTCTGTATGCATCACACAAAAATGGCCAACTTCTTTTTGAATTCCTAAAACGATAGTTTCTTCTTTTAGATCGATATTTTAATTAAAAATGATAACATAATATATTAAAATGCTTTATATCAACATTCTTAGGTTTCATCTATTATAATCAAAAATATATTCTTTAAATATTTAATGTTTATGCTGTTTTATTTAATGTTTCTTCGTAAATTTATTATTGTTTATATTTTTTTTATCTAGTATTTTAACATTGTCTAAGTCAAATGATTGTCTGTTTTATTGAATATCTGCCAAAGCGAATCTGTCAATGGTCATTTTCGTCTTATTGTATTAGTCTGGTCTAGGCCCTTAGTGTGTGATTCCTTCCTTAATTAAGGCTAAAATTATATACGTGCATTAAGTAGTGCACTAAACATAGGATGTTATGAGAAGTTGAAGAGTTTTGAATAAATTATGACCTTCCGTCATTTTTAAAATAAATTATTATGAAAAACGATCAAAATCTTTTAATGTTTTTTTTCCGCCATGGGCGCTGATCATGTGCCCTATATCCGGTTTCCGTTGTTATTGAGCCAGCTAATCATTGCAAATATAAAAGATCAATGTTTTATAGGTTATTTTAAGTATATAGTTCGAGAATGCAGTGTACATTACCCACCTTCTTAGGAATATGCTTATTTTTGCTGCGTGACGGATTTTTTTTTTAATCTGCTTTTTTTTTTAATTATAATTATTTTGTTGTTATTTCTTTTATGTATGTCTTTGGCCTATTAATGTAATATTAAGTCATTGTTATATAATTTCCTTCTTAATTATATTTGCTGAACTAAGCTAACGCGGCTATCCTGTGGAGTACTATTGAGCTTACCGCCAGAGGAATAAATGAGAAGGGCCTTATCGTGCCCTCTCTAATCCCTGTTTGAGTTATTCCTTTAATCTCGCAGACTTGATGTTATGTGTCTTCTAAATCGCCGCCACTCCTAGGCGATAAGACCCCATCCTATCCTACTGGCTAATCACCTAACAGCTCTTTTTCCTCTAATGCTCTCATTACAAGGCATTACCTGCTTTATCAATTTTTATCACTTACTTACACTTCCTTATTATCTTGTCTGGAAAATATTCATACAATTTGTGATTTATTATTATTATTATTATTATTACATGTCCTTTTCGCCTATAAAACTCATTCAAGGTTTTAGCGTCCTCATAAAACCCTATATTTCACCTTTACATCAATTTATCAGCCCTCTGTCACAAACACTTATTAAAAACAGTAGCCTCTTTTTTCACAATCTGCAATCTGGGCTTCTCAGCATAGTTTTTTTTTTTCAACCCGTCTTTGGACCGTGAAATCTTATCTTATTTTTATAGAATGCTATATTGTTAATTTATCAAATTCATTATTCCTGTTTATTGAGAAAAAACATCAATCCTGTTATAAAAAATCCTTACATTAAATTTACAGGAAAAATCCAATCCAATATTGATAAGATATTTCATGATATAAAGTATGTTTCTATGCCTGTTGTAAACATACAGACCATTCAGCACAATCTCAAATTAAATTCTAATCCGCGGAGATCTAACCAATTAAGTATATTCATTTATATATATACATATATATATATATATATATATATATATATATATATATATATATATATATATATATATGGCGTATGTCATAAAAACAAATGGTACTTCTTTTTTATTGTTTGTACTATTACGGCAGAAAAAATACTTTATTGCCACCAAGATTTTCTTTTGGTCGTTTTTGTATTTTTTTCTTGTTATCTCATAGATTAAACATTTCAAGAGTTTTAAATTCTTTTGGGTGTAGTGGTGGTCTCGGTTTTTTTTTTTTTGAGTTGATTGAGAATGACTAAGGCAGCGATACAGGCTCAGAATGAACGGTTACAACAGTGCAATGAAACCGTGAGCACCAACATATGTGGCCTGCCGCATATTGAACCCAGCAAACATAGAGAACAGACGAGGCTGGTTGGCTCTGTGAAGCATAGAATTGAATGAGTTGCCGCATATTGGACTAGCACGGTTATCCCGTGGGATTTATTATTATTATTATTACATGTCCTTTTCGCCTATAAAACTCATTCAAGGTTTTAGCGTCCTCATAAAACCCTATATTTCACCGTATCCGGCAGGGTACAGTAAGGATACGGCGTTTGCTGTTGTGGGCTTGGTTCAATATGCGCCAGGCCTAAGGACATAATCTATTCCTTAGCTGCGAAAAGTTCATAACTTTCTTAGGAAATGTCTACAGTCTAACTAAAAAGAATAATAATAGTCCTGATTGCTGGCGGTCACCAGGCATGTTTTTTACATAGAAGGGTGTTGACGAAGGCATTTCGTCCCAAACATTTCAAACAAATAAAAAACTCCGAAAAATGTAACTGTATATAATTCTTTTTTTTTTTTTTTTTTGGCGCCGAATTAGTTAAAATAGTCTGTATTTTAATATTACTTAAAAAAAAATTGAAATAACTACATGTTGCCAACGGCCATAGCCAGGTTGAATGCACCGGTTCCTGTAGTAAAGCAAAGTCGGGCGTGGCAAGTATCTGAATGAGTGACCGACCATGTGCTGTTGGCATTATAAAATTTATTATTACAAATTTCATTTGTTCTGAATGAGAAAATGTATGTAATGAACTTAATATTATACCTATATCACCACCCTAGAGTTGATGAGTTCCTTGAGGCAGAAAGGAGTACAATCTGAAACGATTGCTGCTATAAATTGGAAAGGGGATCAAGTCACGGCTTAGCAAGAACATTAAGGAGGACTAAAACTGATTACTTCGTGCTTTAATCCTCAGCTCCGAAGAATGCATAACTCGTTCAGGAAATGTCTACTACAGGCAAAATAGGAATAATAACATCATTTGGATTAAGAAGGCAGGGCAGCCTATAGATCCTTCACTGATTGCTTTTAGACATTTTTGCACCTCCTTGAAGAGGCTTGTAACGGGCGACACTCATCATATAATACTGGAGATAATTATGTTACATGCCAATTAATTAAGGACCCCCCAAGGCATAAAATGGAACAAAACAACGAACAACTTGGAATAGTGATAACTAGAGCACAAGAAAAGTTAAAAATAAAAGTTTTGCTCTTAGTATAGTTCCTATAAATATTGGGAAGTAGTATTAACCAGGCTCAGAATTGGACAGTGCTTACTAACACATAGACATCTAATACCAACGACAGACAAACCAAGGTGGAGACATTGCATCGAGTATCTTACAGTGAAACACACACCGATAGACGGTAGACTGAGAGACAACTTGCAAATATCACACAACTTAGTTGACACATTATCACCAGATAGCCTTTACATCAACACTACACTCCAACATTTAAAGACACTCAAATTGTAATTAAATTTAAATATAGTTTAGTTTTATTCAAATATGAACATAACATTAAATTTTAAATTGGCATTCTTTCGTGTAAAAATTAAAAATCGCATTTGTATAATTTTCATTTGAATTAATTATTTATATAAACGTATATATATATATATATATATATATATATATATATATATATATATATATATATATATATATCTTGAATTCAGTTGCTCTGACGAAAGAATTTCTTTAAATCTTCTTGAACTTTCGCTGTGTATATGTAGAAAAAGGCAGACTTACTGAAAGTGCAGTTTTTTTTTGTTTTTTTTTAAATGGAGGGTATTGTGTAGGAAGGCTTGTGCTGAATAAATGGGCTGGGATGTAGGCTATTAAAGCGAAGGGAGCTCTGACTGATTACCTCCTTATCCCGCACAATTAATCCTTACATGAGGAGCTAGGGTTGACGAATGATCCCGTGCCGGTTTCTGATACAACCAGCTAGGCTCCAATTTTTCTCAGTATTATCTATGACATTCTGCCACATCGAGAATAATTAACGATTGAAATCCTTCCTTTAGCAGGATTCACCTGGAGTCCATTGGATTTGTGCGGCGAGAACTTTAGTTTCATTCAATCACTATACAGGGTGTCCCGCATCAGATATCATAACTTTAGGGCATTATTCTCAAAGTCATTTGTAGTTCGGTAATGCAGAATTGAGCGTCCAATCCGAACATGTAGCAGATCTACTCAAACTTTTGTCTATTTTCAAAACTATTGGGTTTTTTAATCAAAAACTTACATTAAATTTGCAATAAGAAACAACCGTTATTGAAATATTATCCTGTAATATTTCAAGTTACATTATTAAATAACTTTTAAAATGGTACCTCGTTGTTTTAGAAAAATTAAAGTTACAAAATTATATAAATACGTATTTTCTGTTTTAGAATTATATTCAGTGATTTATTATTTACTATTCTGATAGTATTTTATGTTATTTTTAATTTTATTATTTTTATATCCTTTTGTTTTACAAATTACACTTTATAGACGTGATGACTCATGTAAGTCTGAGTTACCAACTCACTGCATGTTGCTCTTTAACGTGTACAATACATCAAAAAAGTTACATAGGTCAGCGTTATTGTCCTGCCATTAAGTAAAGTGTGTTCGTAAGTTATTACAGGTCAATACTAAATAAGATGACTATTTGTAAAACATTCTTGTGATTCTATAGATTTTGTTCTATTAATTATTTAGTTGTTTTGTGTACGATAAAACAATGAGCCAATAATTAATTTAATGAAATTATTTTTATTTTATTTTCAGATTGCTGAAAGGCCGTAGACAGCCTCCGAAAGCAGTCTTCGAATGTGAGTATCTAATTGATTAGTTCATTTATATTTGACTAATTGACTAAAATTTGTGTCGTTATATCCTTACTGCTACCTTTCATCTTAATTTTTCTAAAGTAATATTTGTTACTATATATTCTACTAAAACATTCATGAAGAGCAGCCAGCGTTTTAGGGTAAAACAGTAAATTTATCTATCGCTAATAAACTATGAAATTCTCGAAATCACGGAAATTTGTAGCATATATAAAGACATAACAAGAATTTGATTTTTAAGAGTTATTCCAATAAATAAAGAGGACAGGAAGAGTCCTAGTTGGTTATTTTTCGGCGTATATGCTTCCAACCCATTAGCGCCAGGCGATCTGAAGATCGCCATCCTTCCAAAACATCCATCTATTGGTTTTATTATTCTACTTCCATGAAATGGACAGTTCGAGTCTGGCCTCAAGGCTGTGTCATATACGGTGGGGAATACCTCAAGATTTGGACTGAGCACTCCAAATCTTATGATTTTCCTCACCATGTATTAACACCCTTAGGATTACTTATACCAAGATAGCTGTCGAGGCGATAGGATGTCAAGGAATGGTTGCCATTCGACTTGGAGAAAACGTCAGATTTTCAAAAAAGACTATATTTCGAACGTTACGGCATGCCCATTGGCAGCCTTCTTCAGCTGAAAAATAAATTTGTATGATTAGAAACGGGAATATTAACAACAATAAGCAAAATTTGAAATCAATAAAAAATGTTTTAAGTACAAAGGAGTTCTTCCTTCGTTGCCAAGGCTTTTATTAGTATGTATTACTGTAGCTATTATTAAAAATTAGTTAAAAAAAAAATACTTTTATTTCTATAGTTATGTGTTTCCCTGCCATTCTGCTGTGCTTCTTGTGTGTTTTTTACTTTGGACCTCTGTAAAATATAAAATATTGCTTACTGTTGTGATTATTCTCGTTTGTAATTATGTATTTTATTTTTTTAGCGGGAAAAGGCTGCCAAAGAGCATGCCGAAACGTTCAAAATATAGATTGTTCTAAAAATCTGACGCTTTGTCTTATCCCAGTTCCGACCATTCCTTGACTTATTATTATTAGTATTATTAATGGTATATATTAAAAAATAGCATTTGTATTTATTAACTTTGCGGACACCACAATACTTTTGTATAGGCAACTTCCATAATATTTGGCTAGTTGTTTGGTTACTGTGAAAGTGTTATATCTAAAGAAAATGTTTAACTGAACAAGTGCACTAACACTGTGCATAAGCCTGATGATTGAATTTCCTTACCGTAGGATCTAAACCAGTCGGAGGTTCAAATATCCACAGCGTTTCCTTTATCGGGAAAACTTTATTAATGAAGGAAGTGGGAGTGTATTTATATTTATCTCTGAGCTAATTTCTCTCATCGCTCTCCATTCCATTTACCAAATACCTCCTACCTTTATTTACATTTATACAAACCACTCGACTTTTATTAATATTAGCTTTTTCAATTTATATTCATTGTGTGTTTCCTGGAAAACCTTTCTCTTAAAGCATTATATTTGTTGCGTGTTCTTTTGAATTTTTCATTCAGTTATTCAATTACAATCTCTGTGATTAAAAAAAAAAAACAAAAAAAACTTATGAAACACATAGGCAAGGGTTTCGAGAGTGGGTGTATTGGAGGAAGGATCCACGTGGATCCTTCCTGTAAAGGTCTGTCCTAAATGTTGAGACTTAAACATTTTGGCATTTTCCAGCTACTGAGGTTGAGTTAATCATGTTTTGAAAAATGTCTTCTATTCATCATCGATCCTACCTACTAGGTACGAAAAATTACCTCCGTCAATTGTTATTAATATAACTCTATCGAAATTTGGTAGATAGCATAAAAATATTAAGCGATTAGATGGGTTCGATAACTGGCAAAATTGGTCTAACTGATGAGGGCGTGTATATATATATATATATATATATATATATATTTATATATATATATATATATATATATATATATATATATTTGTGTGTGTGTGTGTGAGAGAGAGAGAGAGAGAGAGAGAGAGAGAGAGAGAGAGTGAGAGAGATTCCGTAAGTTCTAACTGAATCTCTCTTTAGTTCTAAAGAGAAGGACCTTAGCAACGGTCGGTATTTTCATTATTATAGCATCGAAACTCTGAATGTACCGTTTAAAGAGAAAAAAACATCAATAGCAATTCAGTAGGAATGGGGATTTAACCTAGGACCAAAGTATTAGTTTGGCTATATCAATAGCAATTCAGTAGGAATGGGGATTTAACCTAGGACCAAAGTATTAGTTTGGCTAAATCAATAGCAATTCAGTAGGAATGGGGATTTAACCTAGGACCAAAGTATTAGTTTGGCTATATCAATAGCAATTCAGTAGGAATGGGGATTTAACCTAGGACCAAAGTATTAGTTTGGCTATATCGGCTCGATTTTTTTCCCCCCGCTGCAATGGAACTACCTAGATATCATGCTCAACAAATTAGCAAAATTTTGTAAAAATTAATCAAATTTCGATTTACTACTTAGAAAAAGTAAATACAAAATTTGTTTTTCTGTAATTTCTTCCTTATAAATATAAGAGACGTATTTACATAGTTATACATGTCTACTTGTACATAACGCCGATTTTTAGGATGGGTTACCAAGATGCTGAGAAATATGGACATTTATGCAGATTCAGCCTTGCGTACTTTCCTCAATACAATCCCCAACTAGTCAGTGAACCTGTCAGTGAACGAACTTTTAACTTACTTCTTCGTTAAGTTTTAAAAGCTTTATAGTTAATGGTGTTAAATTCAATTTCAGTCTGAGCAAAAGTTATATATTTGCATTCTTCATGTTCTTTTTGTCATTTAATTATATATTCATGAATAGTTTTTAAATATTTATATTTTATATAGTTTCGAACAAACACCTGACATGCAATGGACATCCACCCGATTATAAATGGAGGCTATATAAATTTATTAATTTCGAGAATAAATTTACGCCCCCTGATTTACGACGGATACATTTTTATCCGCTTTAATCAAGCCTTGTTTTATAACATAAAAACGTACATTATTAATTGGAAAGATAATACTTCCAATTTTCCTGTTCCTTTTTTTGTACTGTTTTTATTTGTCAAAAATGGAAGGTCATAGAATTTATTCTATGTTTTTTAGCATTTTTTTTTTTATTTGTCTCTAGAAACGAATTAATCACGATATATTAAACAACAATATTTCCGTATGGCTATAATCGCACATCGGAAAATACATAAAATGCTCTTCGTCAAAGAGATAAAATTATAAGATGAAATAAAGTGTAGATAAATAAATAGCTAAATATTTTTAAATGCCTTAGTTTTGCATTGTATAGGGATAGGTAAATTAGTGTTGAGAGACCCCTGCTCAATCACTAATAGCGTATTTTTACCGTCTCATCGTTCTTTATTAGTTTTGAAATCCAGAGACGCTCAGTTCAAAATCAATAATGAAAAATATTAATAAAAAAAGGAACGAAAATAAAGAATAGAAGAAAACAAAGTTTTAAGTTGATATAATAATCATACTATTATATTAACTTAAAATTCTCAGTTAATAATAATGGACGTTAAAATGTAAATAAAAAAATAGTATGCCAAATATATAATTTAAAAAATGTCATGCTTTACTAATTCAAAAACTAACCCATAAAAAGTAAAATTAAGTGTAAACCGTAGATGTCAATATATATATATATATATATATATATATATATATATATATATATATATATAAATCAGTCCCTTAACAGGCCCTGAGGGGCAGATACTATAGAGGTATCTGATTCATGACAATACGGAACACTAGGGAGATAGTGTGTTCAGTACTATGCTCCGGCCGCCTGATTTTCCCCTTAGCTGCTTCGACTACTAGAGTCATTAGCACCCTTGGTACCCATTGATAAATTTTTTAAAGGCTGGGTTGGCCTAGGGAAGCTCAGGGAGGCCGTACCTTGAACGAAGACACAACAAGAAAAAATCTTTAGTGCTTGCCCGGGATTTGAATTCAGGACCTCCAACTTATTTGTCCAGTACTCTACCACTGAGCTAACCTCGCCCCCTTATATATATATATATATATATATATATATATATATATATATATATATATATATATATATATGCGGGCGTCGCATTCCCCCCGTACCTTATACGGTTGGGAAAACGAAGTAAGTGGAAGGCGGCTATGCGAAAGGTTACTAAATTCTCTACAAAAAAGATTCTGTTGTAATGTTCGGTGGGGCGATGTCAATCGATGAGGTTAAAAATTCAAAGTTGTTAGTTTTATTCTTTTCAACGTGTATTTTTCTCTGTTTACCTAACTTTTTAAGTGGTTGTTGTATTTTTTATATTTTTTTTTTTTTTACTCCCCAAAGGAAACAAACACGGTTACCTGTACATGGTGTTTCCTGGGTAACTCTAAAGTCCGTACAATAATAACCTGTACAAAATGATATAGTAGCGTTAATTTTGATCATACCTTATTTAACGCAATATAAAAACTACTTATCGGCCGTAGTGAAGCACGGGTAGTCAGCTAGTATGTATATATGCGTAACAGAATTGTATCCCACCCACACATGCTCTTGTACATTAAGCTTAAAAGGTATAAAAAACTACTTATCGGCCGTAGTGAAGCACGGGTAGTCAGCTAGTATGTATATATGCGTAACAGAATTGTATCCCACCCACACATGCTCTTGTACATTAAGCTTATAAGAAGGTATAAAAAACGTCTAAATATCTCCTGATTTGTCACTGCTGGGAACAAATAAATAGTATTATCTTCTTATCGGCTTATTTAATTTAATTGTTGTTTACTTGATTATTGATAAAAATAAATAAAAAAAGCGATAGAAGTTTATACCAAGTTTATGTACTAACTAGTAAGTTGTCTATTTATTTATTTTTTTACTTTTATAAATTGTTTTATTGTGTGAATGAGAAGTTTGTAAGGTAGCAATTCTTATTCATTCTATTTGGAACCACCTCTGCAATGTTCTCGAATATAATTCTATTTGGAGGGGAGCTACTTCTCCATTTCAGCTCAACTCCAAAGTTATATTGCACTTCGGTATTGTTTGATGGAATTATAATCCGAGGGTAGGCGGTGTACCTGTCTTTCCTCGGTATTAGTTTTAGTTCAAAATGGAATCGAGTTGTAATCTCTTTAAGGTACAAGACAATTATTTTGTTTTTTTATATTGATACTTTTTTTGTCCGTTCTTTCCATATTCCTCTTACTGGGGCACATCAATTTGTATATAAAAAATGTATATATTTATTTTATTTTCGTGTATCGCTTCGCAGTTGATTCATTACAAAAATCTTGATCATTCATCAAGATTTTAGTTAAAACAGTATACAGAAGGCCCGGTGGCCGTGAGTGTTAAGGCGTGAGCACTTAACTCTCTGTGCCAAAGGTTGTGGGTTCATATGACCGATCCCCGATAATCTACACGTTCTCTATCCCAACGGACAACTATCTCTCTTCAATATTTTTTCCATTTTCATATATATATATATATATATATATATATATATATATATATATATATATTACGGCGCTTCGACAACTAGGCCATTAGCGCCGACATCCAGGTTGCTGAAGGAATGTTTCCAACGAGCGGTGGGATGAGAAAATTACTGCCGCCGCACTGTGTAACGAAGTAGTGAGGATTATGGACAAAAATCATTAACCACTAGTTATTTTCAAATAAACATTTTTATCAATTGAAATCAACTCAAAACAAGGTAACAATAGTATAATAATGCATATTAATTGTAATATTTGTAATGTTAATAGAAATAATATAGCAGGTAATATTATTATTAATAACAATGTTATAAAATATATTATAACTCTAACATATAATGTAGTAATAGTATGGTAGTAAATTATACTTATAGTAATATTGCCATAGAATAATAATATTTTACCATTTTCTATGAAATTATTAAGGAATTTCTTAATTACCAGTATTTATATAAGACTTCATATATAAGAAATTCCTTCTTCCTCCTAAAAACAAAAATTTAGGTTTTTGTCCATTGGACGTTACACTGTGCGCCGGTGGGGATCAAACCCACCATCTCCCGCTTATGAATCTAAATCACTAGCCACTAGGCCTCGGTAGGCCCCTTTTTTTCATAATTGAAATTCTTTTGGTAATGAAAACATTCAATTCATTAATCTTTTGAAGAGCTTTTATTTTTCCTCTTAAATTCTGTATACTCTTTTGTTATTAAAATATTGATGAATGACTTGGATTTTTGTCTTAAATCGCTTGCGAATCGCTTGGTGTACAGAAGTTTTGAACCTCAAGAAAAAAAAGGCCTTTCAACAACACTTCAAGTCATTGTTTGAAAATTTATAATTTCATGAAGTTAATTACATGACGGAAGCCATGTGTTTTAGCTATGTTTGTTAAAGTGGCAAAACTTTCGATTTCCTCTTTGATTTGGGGTGATGGCTTTTCTTTCCGAAAAATATAAACCATCAGCACTAAATTCTACTTAGACAGGGAGGTAACCTGTATATAACCCCTCCCAAAAACCTGTGTTCTGTTTAAATGGCCGTTGCAATTAAAATAAATATTTACGTCGCGGAGAAAGAGTATTGAAGTGTTTAAAATCACTTCTTTACTTTATCTTATCATTTCCACGTGGCCTCATTTTCATTGACCAGCAGTTTTGCTAATATTTTACAAGTATATGTTTACGACACTTTAAAATTGACATTTTATCTTTCTCATAGCAAATGCGCCTTTTACGACTGTAAACAAGGTCACTGTTCGTACAATGACGATTCGGTAGTCGTAATCGGAATGTGCAATTATTTATCAATCAGTCCGAATGTACAAGTATTTCAGTCCGAAAAATGTACAATTCTTTATCAGTCAGCCCTGTCACAGGCCAACAGGACCCAGAGGGGCAGATCCTGTAATGGTTTCTGCCATTTATTTTATCAGTGATATTAGGGCTTTCGAAAATAATTGATTTAATTATACTTACATATTTTATGTATGGACAATTTTGTCGAACACTCGTTGTATGCAAATAGGATGCAAATTTCAAAATAAATCACTTTAAGAACAAATGTCTACATTAAGCTTAAAAGGTTATTATTAGAGTGCTATAAAAGACGAGAAATATCTCTTGTACTAATCCATCACCGATTTTAAGAGTTTAGTGAAGAGAAAGAAAGGAAGAACTAAGAAAGGAAGTTGCCTGGAGTGATGCCTTTAATAAAATGGAGGAAATGTTAGAAGTTTGTTTTAAAACTTTTCACTTTGGTCTAATTACTCTTCTATTGTTCAACAGAGATAAGGAAGTCCGAAGATTGTTTACTTACTGTTATAGTGGCCTTAGACAATTTATACAGTTTTTTTTTCCAGAAAAAAAGGGTTTTGCCTTAGAAATTTCTATATTATGGCAATTAACAATTTGGTATAATAAAAGAAAATATAAAACTTAAAAAAAAAACACTAATACTGTATTTTAGTATTACAACATATATTTATTTATTATATTATATTTTTACACAGACGTTATTTTATGTTGCCTTAGTTCGAGGGGGTTACTGTACTATAACTACCTATTATGTGGGTTATGAACTTCAAAACTGTGAAATATGTATGTATGAATGGGGTTTAAGGACGAAGAACGTCAAAGGTTACCATCGTCCTAAAAGATCAACTGTGAAATACTTCATCTAAAACTTACTTTGCGTTCAAATAATCTTTTCACTGGGGGTATAGTAATTCGTTGGGGTGATGGCACACTTGGTAAAAACCTAAACGGCGTTTTTCACTACTCGCTGCATTCTTGTAATTTTCCTGATAGAGGCATGAAAATAAGACTTATTTTTTAAAGTGTGGGTAAAATTCAAGCCTCCTCCCCCATGATGGTTTTTATTTTATTTTAACATGTATTATTTTAGTTAGGATCATCATTCTAATAGGGAATTCCAGTTTTTTTTCCTTTTTATTATTTATGTAAATTTTAATGCCCACTCATACATATTAGTAGTGCCAAATTCTTGCAGATTTTGGAGACGGGTTTTCTACAGGTTACCACCCTTTCCTAGGCAAGTTGGTATGTTTCTTTTTTTCGGAAGAAAATCCGGTCACTCCCATCGGGCCTCCTTAATAGGCCTTTTTTTATTCGTTTTTTTTTATTATTGTTTTTTTCAGATGTAATTTGTTATTAAAACTTAAGACAATTTATTTGAAATGCTTTAAATCTTTAACTTTGTATCCAATTTGCATGATTTACGATTCGTCATGAAATTGTCAAGAAATACATATATTTTATATTTGCATTCTCTCATTGACAGAATGAAATCTTTAGGAGGGTTCAGCACCCGAAAGGATGAGGTAATGCGTTTTCGAAGGTGAATAATTAACCCTTTAACGTTTCACCTGCAGCATTTTTCTCTATTTTGACGTTTAATATTTTAATTTCGACATTTTAAAATGAACCTTAATAAAGCAGTGTTGTGTGATAAGTGGTCGTATTTTCATAGTGAGAAGTATATATCAACTATTGCATTGCCCTATTGATCTACACAGAACGTGTGCTGAATTGGAGTGGACCTAACGTCGTGAGTTTTATTGAAGGGTGGATTTTTAGAGTTTTTGTTTTCTGCCTGCAGACAGTTTACGATATGTCCACCAAGGGCTGCTCCTTATTGGCCCTAAAACAAAACGTTTAGTGTCCAAGGAGAAATAGTTCTAAACTCGTAGATATTTGTCCCAGATATACTTGACCTATTTGTAAATAAACTTTATTTCTAAAGGGCTCATTAGATTTAAATGTTTATGCACTGTAATTGGTTTATTCATAAATTATTTTGTTCTTCTAAATCGCCTAAAGGAGAAAATATGTACAGACAAATATTATATTTTTTTATTACACCCCCTTGCAATGCAGTGTATAATTGAATACTTTGGTTGCTTTTATTGAAATAATTTTTTTTAAGTATTATTTTGAAAAGTATGGATTTTTTGTAAGTAAACGATCATTGCTCTTCAATTAAAAGAAAAGTCCGTCACGCAGGAGCTGCATAACTAAGCACTTTCCTCGGTATTAAGGTAGTGTAGATTGCATTCCTGAATAATTTTCTTTAAAAAAAATATGTATAAATAAAATAAAAACATGAACTTAATAAATACACAAAAACTTCATATTTTCGTCTTTTGAACTGACGCAGGAAGAGGATACAGGACTGTAGTGGTAGAAAGCGCTCCTAGCGGCGGCTTTGTGAAACTTCTGGCGGGCTATTCTATTGAAATATAGTACAAAGTAAACCCCCCTTTCCGATAGACCGATTTAGCTCATTTTTACAACACTTCTTTCTAATGAATTACATATTAGTAGTATATTAGTAATTTGGGTCCGGAGTAAACCCCCCCCCCCCTTCTATTGAACCGATTTAGTTTATTTTTACAACACATTTTTCTCTGTAGATGACCACTACGAATACCGAGTTTCATCGAAATACAACAAAAATTACGGCTGGTAGTGGCAAATTGGTTATGTGGGTCCGGAGTAAACCCCCCCTCCCCTTCTAATGGACCGATTTAGTTTATTTTTACAACACATTTTTGTCTGTAGATTACCACTACGAATACCAAGTTTCGTTGAAATATATCAAATACTATGGCTGGCATTGTCAAACAAGTGTTTTAAGTTCGGGGTAAACCCCCCCTTCCGTTGGGCCGATTTTGGTGGTTTACGAACTCGTTCAATCGTTTGTTAATAGCTACTTTCCTTTGGAAGTGCTAAAATGTTAAACCAGTAAGTTCGAGAAACTCTAAATTGTTCATTCAATCACTTTTCTTTAGTCTTGTTATATATTTTTTTTTTTTTTTTGTAGTAACCCTTCCAGCTTAAACCTGCCAATCTTCTATTCTATATTAAAATATATACATAGGTTAAAAACGAATATAGTAAAATAAGAAAAATTGCTGGTAAGCAAATACTACAAATAATATTTTGTTTATTTTGGCATATACATAGACCAATATATTAGATTGTACCAATTATTACTCTTTAACCCTATGAATGAATAGTTATTGTAAGTCGAATAGACATTACAAAATATGGGTTAATCAATAAATCAATGCTTGCTCTTCTGAGATGAAGCATTGTTTTCTGTGTCGACTGCTGAAGTTATTTTTTTTATATTTATTATTGGGTCTCCGATTCCTAGGATCATCAGGATAATAACCATGCTGAAGTTATTATCTTGAAATTTTTATTTTTTATTTTTTTTTTTTATCTAATATATCTTATTTTTTTTATTTTTTTTTTTTACGGCTCATCTACATCTAGGTCATTAGCGCCGACATCCAGGGTGCAGCAAGGAATTTTACCAGCGAGCCGTGGGACGATAAAATTCCTGCCGGAGGTTGGGAATCGAACCCACCATCTCCCGCTTATGATTCCAAGGCGCTAGCCATGAGACCACGGGAGACCCCTCTTGAAATTAATAATGTTAATTATCTTTAAATTTGTTAAAGACCATTTATAATTACATAGTTTTAGGCAGGATTTTGTGCATGTTACGCCCCTTTTTAGTCAGAAAAAGAAATGATTCGTTCGAGGAATGATTCGTTTTCTTTCTTTTTTCTAAAGAAAATCCTCTAACACTAGTAGGAATCGAACCCACTACCTTAGGCACGGAGCTACGCCTCAGGACTCACGGCCATTGGGCTTCTCTTATTATATTGAACTATCATTAATATTATTACATTGTGGCTACGGCTGTAGAATAGAGCCCGAATAAATATAACCTCTGATAATACTGCGAATTGGCAGTTGACTTCTGCCATTCCTTGTTATACCTCTCGATCGGCGAAAATACTTATACATGTAGCTAAGGACCTCCTTGGTATGGGGTTGATCTGTGAACAGCTAGCAAACATTCTACAAGTTAGCTGATGTCATATTTACATTCCATTAAAGGGCACACACAACTCCCGCTTTCTCGTTCTATTTGCCAAACAAGTCTGCTTCTCAGCATATTCAGTCCTTTCCTCTCCCTTCTTCGCCGCAAATCCTTCTCTAAGGCGGAACTTATAAACACTTAACACATACATTTAATCGCCACTTACGCAGAGTGCCATTTCTAAATTTGATTAATTTTTTTCACTTGCCAACCCGCGACTTTTAACCGAAATCATTTGCAATTTTAATCTATACAGATCAGAATTGCATTAATCATAGAAGAGTAAAGACCACAGTCTTTAAAGTTGACGAACTTCTGAAATGACCATGGTTGTGAAATGCCTTTAGCGCAAAACGTTTTCGAGATGTTGGGAAGGAGAGAACACCTTTAGGTAAAAGAGCCGTTGAGTAAAGTGGAAATAATGAAACATTATATCCCAAACCCTTTGAAAATGTACCAGGCTACGTTTACTTGTGTGTGTGAAGAACCATGGGCCCCATCCGATTTAATGATGCTGGGCACGAAAGTATTACTTTCCCGTCCATCTCATTAATTTTATTACAATTCTCTACAGAAGTGTTAGTCATATGATCCGGATTGTGGGAGCCCTGAATATGACCACTAGAGATCAGTGACCATAATTTATATCGGGTCTAAGCCTGGCCTTGGAAAGATCCCTTGTTTTTAGTCTTATCCATCCACTGTCTTAAAAGCTGCCCATTATCGTTTTATATTCAAGTTTTGTGACACGCTACTTTGCTTCATGTGGGTGTATTGGGGGGGGGGGCTAACGGGTCTGCAGCCCCCTCACAAAATCGGTAAAAATGTATCATAAAAACCCTAAAAATAAATTAAATAAGTTCACTTAATTCGGAAAAAAAGTTTTTATTGGGTGTAATATTGTTTGAATTGGCTAACTATTCCAAGTTCTAGATTGTTAGTATTCCCTTCATCTATGAGAATAATGAACAATTTTACAATATTTTGCGTAAATAGTTGTCATTAGGTAATATAGGACTACCAATTTTCCCATTTAATGCAAGTCAGGCAGAATATTCATGCAAAAGTAGGGAACGATTTAATTACTTGACCAACGATTAATTGAATTTGGAATGATTTGATATTACACAGTATTGGGATCTGGTTGATGTGGATCGGGCTATTTGAATCCCAAAGCCCATACCTCGGACGTGACTTCCCTACTGCCTCCTCGACAACAATCAATGGACGTCACATTGGACAACCCTTCAATCTTCTTTTTATTTCGGCAGTTATCCCATTCATGCCTCATCTCTCCCTTTTTCCGGGGATTTATGTGTGGATTGAAATATCCCCCTGTTCGTGACAGGGATTTTCAAAACATTATTTCCGCGGCCGATTAATTATAATGCACCGCACGGAGAGAACGGGACAGAAGCAATTTGAGGCGAATTCGGGAATTTATATAATTGAAAATTTTCATATTTCACTCATTGAAAAAAGTATTCATTAATATTTTCGCTATCCTGTAACAATGGTTATTAGTTTATTTTGTGTGACTTTCTCTATAAGTAAGACCCTCTGAAATTCTTCGTGTAAAAATAAGATTTTCGTCATGGTCGAAGTTCGGTTTGAATCGTGTGTTACATGAATGTTCTTTGGGGTGAAGGAAGCATGTGTGAGTCTACAGTGCAGCGAAAAGATTTCAAATTGGAGATTTTGATCTCGAAGAAAAGGAATCTTGCATGTGAAGGAAGGTATTCTGTTGTTGGTCACGACCAACTGAGGGTTTTGGTAGAATATGACCCTCGCAAAACTACTGAGGGGATTATGAGAGGCGTTCGCGTTAACCACTCAACAATTATACATTTTGAACACATCAGTCATATAAAAACCTGCATTATTGTTGAACCAATCCAATGAATATGTTCCTTTTATTAGAGTACTTTGTTCGGAATTTACTTTAGCGTGGCTCGGCCAACCGATTGTGGAGTGTTTCGCCAGCAATAGGACCACAGAAACCACAGTAATCTTAGCTATCTTCTTCAAGGAACTCCTCACCTTTGCAGACCTTCGCATTACATTTCCGGTGGTTTTCGTTTAGTAAGCCCTTCCGCGTCCCCCCTTGGGCTAGCACGCTGAATTCTCACGCGGGAGATGTGGATTTGAATCGATGTGGGAACTTGACTTATTTTTTTTAAATTACTTGCTGGTAAAAACACTTACCACTTACTGGCAACATGGTTGTTTATGAAAACTGGCAACGTGTAGATAGCCCGGATTTATATTTGTAGCTTGTTCCCCTGAAGAGGCACTAAAAAGGTGTGGAATATGTAGGGACGAATGAAGTTAGTGTAAGTATCTAGTTTTTATTATTTGACCTTTCGCCAAGCTCGAAAATATATATATATATATATATATATATATATATATATATATATATTGATGTATCCCTACATAAGACTCCTACGTATTACTATTTATAGCATATTTTAAATAATTAGCCTAGGCTTATTATGTAAATACTTGAGAGCATTAAAGGCTATGATGCCTGAAGGAGCGATTATTGAAAATAGGCTAACAAGACAAGGTTAATCCAGGTTGTTAGTAGTAATCCTAGAGAGGGCTGAGAGCCCTCGATACAGCTGGAGTAGGAGTCGGGAGTCGTTAGAAGGAGAATTAGCTAAGGCTTTAGGAGTTGGCGAGGAGTTGGAGTGGAGACTCAGCTTTAGCTCACAGCTTCTTCTTTATAAGCCTGTTGGCAACAAACTTCTTACATCTTATACAACCCTTTACTCTTTATTTTCACTCTTCATTTATACTATATCTCTGTGGGACTTTCTTATTGTTTTATTTACAAGTCGATGGTATTGGCCTTTTTTATAGTTCCAATTTTTGTGCTGCATAAAGAATATTTTAGCTCTCTCTTTTTGACATGGATGTGTCTTAGCTATGGCCAAGTAAGGCGCTAAAACTGTAAAGATTCGGCTAAGACCGGACGATGATACACTAAGGTTCCCTTGCTATGGCCACTAACCGACGTGGTTACCGTACTATCGAAACTGTCAAATTTTCATAGGTTATGACATAAAATCATTGGAGATTAAATCAGTGGAGTTAGTTACAGGGTTTTATACAGGAACAAGTCAGTCGGGATGTCGATGTGAGGATGTCGTCCGCTGACATATCCATGATATGAAGCTACTCCCCACAGGGAAATGATTATTTCTAACAACAGTTTCTAAAGAAAAGCCACAACCCCATCGAACCCACGACCCTTGGCACGGAGTTTAAGGCTCGAGTTTCTATGTTGTCATCTCATGATAAGAATCTGGTGAATTCTTGTACTATTTGTGGTATGGGTAATCACAAAATAGACTACTCTAAAGTGTTTAATGAAATTAGTGATTCTGCAAGGAAACAGAAAGCTGCTGCTTTGAAGCTTATTTCAATTTTTTTTAGTCTCTCACGCAGCAACTTCATGACAACGGATATTATTCCTCTGCTAGGTGGTTAGTTTACGCCGCAGTCCTGAAGAATTTCTATAAATTAACTTATATAAATAAAAAATGAATACTTTTTGGTAATGTACGTCGTTACTGACATTGGTTGAAGTACTGTGGGCTAGAGCTTTCGACACAAGTACGTTATTCTCAAACCGCTGTGTTGCGACAGTACTGAGTGTTTTTTTTCTCCTAACCCAACAAAACTTTGGGAGAAACTAGAAAGAAAGTAAACGAAGACTAATAGAAAAATTGCTCAAGTGCAATTACATATATTAGGTAAAAACCGCGGGGTAAGAAAGTTAGTAGCTGCATTAAGCTATGCTAAAGCACATTTGAAGGTTTGTGATTAATATATAATTGTGGAAGGATATACCAGCCGCATCGGGTTGTGCTGGTAAAGAGCACCCGTCAGCGTTGTTTTCACGTAGTGGGATTTGGGTTAATTTGTACAATTGTATGCCTTATTTTGAGTTGCATCTTATGCTCGATGTCGTTTTATTTGTTGAAATTGTGTCGGCCCTTTTCTTTTTGTTTGTTCGTTTCAGTCTAAATATCGTATTAGAGCTGGTGTTGAGTTGTTCGTGAATGTTGAAATATTGTTGTTTGAATATTTCATGTTCTCTAGCATGTCCAGCCTGAGTCCTGTTATCTGTCTAGTAGTGCTTCTTGGAGATAACTCCTTCGAAACATCGCCCAAGTGGGAGTAAAAGTTTAAGTAAAATTACAAATAGGTATTTGTTGGTGGAATCAAATAAATAAATAAATTAAGATACTTGAGTTGTCTAATTCTGATAGTCTTTGTGAAGTACTTGAAATGTATTTTATTTTTACACATTGAGAATGTAAACATTAATTGCGAATAATGTTAAAGATTTGTCCTTGAATTTTCTCTTGTTAGAGAAGTGCCCGCCCCCACTGGATCTTGAACTGAAATATTACCAGTAGGACTAATATCTTGATTCAGCAAGACAGCTAAACGGAACGGGCAAATTATTGCCACTGGAATTTTTATTTTAGTCTTAATGGCGCCCTCGCCTCTGAAATACGAGAAAAGTTGGACACGAGCCAGCTTTATATTGATTTTACGAATGTGGTGGTACTTATTGATAGCCTTAACGCCTCACACAGACATTCACTACATTTATTCTAACCATAAATTATTTTTATATTGTAGGATGATCATTGCCCATGTATAGACCGCTTAAATAGCATTCGTCTGTCTTTACGAATAATCTGAATAGTCTGAATAGGGTTATAACATGACACCAAACATTATTTATTAATGTGATATATATACATATATATATGTATATATATATATATATATATATATATATATATATATATATATATATTATTGTTTAAAGGCTTTGGCCAAAGCTTTTGTAAAGGTTGGGGAAAAAAAATTAAAAAATATATTTTTTTTTACTTTCATTACCGTATCCCCCAGCAATAATTCCACCTTGATAATTATATAATATTCGTGATAAAAGTATAAATTAAATAAAACTGATTGAATTACTTGATGCCGTACTTCGTTATTTGCTTATATTCGTATAATGAGGATGTGGATTGAGGAATAACAGTTGTATGTAGAAAAGTTGAGAAATCTTTTTTGGAAATCTGTACTTTCTGGTTGGCATCAGAGATGTTAGACATTTCTAAGTCTTTTTCTCCTCTAACAAACCACATAAATTTACAAATGGGGTGCCATTTTGTTCAGAATTTGCGGAGAATAAGCGAAATCCAAATATCACTGCAGAACCTCTCGAGAGCGGGGGGGGGGGGTGAAAAGAATATTTTAAATTTTACGTGGCGACCTAAGGGAGTCGAGGTAAACAATAACCATAATATAAAACACCAACCAAACTTTCTAATCTCCGACCCATTCTAATTATCCAAGAATTGAACTTAGAAGTGACAAATACATGATCACCGCAGGTCATGGGCGTATATAGAAAATAATTTCGGAGGGGGCTGGGAAAATTTCGGGGGGGGGCTGAGACCATTTCCGGTGTATGGAATAATAACAATTTAGATTTTGGAAGATTTGTAGCCAACCTAAACGCTATTACACCCAAAATAGAATATGTTTTATGAACTAAATGATCTTATTTAATTTATTTTTAAGCGTTTTATGAAATTTTTACCGATCAAATCAAAATTTCGGGAGGGCTGCAGCCCCCTCAGCCCCCCCCCTTATATACGCCCATGCCGCAGGTTCTACTATAAAGACGAAAGATTTCGCATTTTTTGTTTATTACTGGCTATAGGAGTGTGTACCAACTAGAAACGCCACACACTAAAATTTGGAAGACGAAAACCCTCTTGTACATCCGCCAGAGTTTATTAGGGCCACTCTTTCGTTTATACCATGTCAGCTCTTTTGCTTCAACGAGTATCAGAGAGTTTGAGCTCCTGACTCTTGAAAATGCCACATTTTAGCTTAAGCGGCGACCCGTCGCACAGTGGTATTTTTACCTGATCTAGCTGGACAAAATTATTTTATCACGGATTCTTATTGGAAATGACTTGCTGATCACGAATATACCCCATGTTAGGGGTCGGAAATGTACTCTTACCGTTGTTTTCTAACTTTTTCAGCAGAAAAGACCGTTTTTTATTACGTTTTAAGTGTTAAACAAAATTAAAATTAAATATTTTAATTTCTTTTGTTATTATACTTTTTTTTAACTTATTTAAAGGCAACAACCACAAAAAGCTTCAAGACTAGGTATTAAAAATAATAAAAATTGAAAAAAAGTACATCGAAAATAATAATTGAAAACACAACAATACAACAAAAAATATAATCAAAATTAAGTTATCAAAATTGAATAATCATTCTTGGTCAAGTAACGTTGCATTCAACAAATTAATTATTTCACCTGGGAAGGAATGAAACTCTTCCTAATGTCGTCGAATTTCGCACTCATACTAGAATAAGTACCGCTCGAGTATAGTAAACAATGAAATACATCTTCAATATTCGATAGCCCCCCACTACTGGCAGATATACTTAAATGTTCTTCTACATCTGATTGTATATCGTAATCCAAACTTGTATCAAGCCATTCACCAAAACGATTCTCAATAACACTAACTGTTCGGTTTGCTGTTTCCCACTCATTGCGTAAATGTCTCCACTTTTTTTTTTTTTTTTTTTTTAATTTTTCCCACTCTCCTGGTAAACCAAATTGTTGGTGTACATTTATTATACCTTCCTGTTTTTTTTTTGTGTGGACTTTGTAAGATCCAAATTTCAAAAAGTTCCCTTTTCGATATGTGCATTTTTTTCAGAAAATCAGTTATAATTATTAAATTGGCAGTTTCTGGCAGCTAATTCTTGCTTTTCCAAGTCAATACTCATTTGACAAATAAGAAAAAATTATAACTAGACCGGACGAAGCCGGACAGCAAAAGTTCTGTCCCATAATAAGGGTACCAATAAGGGTATTACAAATCACTTCGCGTAAAGCAAACATTGATAGTAATTTATTATGATGAATAATGAAAAAAGGTCATACATACCTTTCTTAAACCTGAAATAAATTTGTACGACTGACAAAGCAGTTTTTTAATGGCAGTATACATTTAAAGATGGAGTAATGAACTTTGCAGCATGACATAACCTAATATAAGCAGCCAGTAATCCCTAAATGTTGAGTTATTTGAGCCGACTTATTCTTGTTTTGTAATCTATATACTACCTAGGAAAATACTGCAAGGTCCAATTAGAGATTTGTTTTCATGAATTTTTTGAATTTGGTCCACCTAGATCAGTTACAAATACCACAGTGCGTCGTGTACATCTGGGATTTTGGATTTTTTCGTTGTGAAAATTATTTTGCCAAACATAAAAATGGTTGGTGAGCTATTACTGTTATTCATAAGAAGACTTATTGATGAACCATTTTATTTATTTTGAGCCGGTCTACAAGAATAGTCTTTTTGAACACAAGGTCTTGTGAACAGACATAAACCTGATTAGCCTTGTTCCAATTTTATAACTTAGTGCGTGATAGGACAGTATCCATCCGGAAGTTACTTCTCGATAAGTGTATCTACTATATATTTGTCAAATACCACTCACTCACCCACTCACTCATCTATCAACGCCCAGCCCATACCGCTCGACAGAAAATTTTGAAATATTGCATGGACACTCCCTATATAACGTAGGCGCTCGCTATGAAAGGATTTTTTTATATTCGTATTTTTAAGCATTTTTAGGGGGGTTTAAAGTTTGAGTTGGTTAGAGCAGGCAAGCCTAGGCAGCATGCGTTGCTAGGACGATAAAGAACAGCTGTTACCTTACATTATCTATCTCATAGTTTTATTTCTAATTGAGGTTAATTTCAACTATGATGGCAGACCTTGAATTACTAGAAATTAACTGTCCCTCATAGAGTTTTAATTGCGTTTCTTTTCTGCCTGTCCCCGTCAGATAGGCTTGCCATATTTTTGGAGAGTTGAACCGAGACACATTAATATGGGATGGGCATACCAGGTGGGGGGGGGGGGGATAAAAAGAGTACAAATTATAAGCAAAATGGTTGGTGAGTTTTAAGCCTAGCAACTAACGGGAAGGGGGAATCCTAAACTGTTAGTCTACCCAAACCTTAAAAATAAGAAGGGAACTTTTTTTGCTACTTGATTTTCTTAAAACAATCTCTCAGCCAAATAGTAGTGTCTGGCAGCTGGCAGCACTGTGCAGGTAGTTCCAGCGTTTTACAGTTAGATTACTTCTCATTTCTTTGACACTGTGAGCAGTAGTAAAAATGTTGATTGTAGAAAAGTAACCGATTTAAAAAAAGATTCTTATAAACATGAATTCATAACTTTTTACATCTTACACCCTTTTCCGGGACATTGATAAAACTGGGCGGGACACCGAAACAATTGCAAAATACCGGAACCCTTGCACAGCCTCCTCGCCTATAACCTTGGTAATGCTCGCAAATATAATGGGTGCTTCCAAATAACGTTTTGGAAACATAAACTTTTAAATTTTAACGCCCATTGAATAACATATAGTATGACGGGAACCGTGCTATAATAAACTGCACAAAATTGTATAGTAACGTAATTTTAATGAAACATTATTTAACGCAATAAAATAACTACTTATCTGCCGTGACGAAGCACGGGTATTCAGCTAGTTTGTCATAATTAAGAAAGATTAATCGTATGTAACTGTGATTAGCTTAGATGCAATTTCTGCTAATCTCTCCGTTAATGAGAGGTATTCCGATATCCACAGTCAGATATAGTGTGATTATAAGGAATGCCATTAACACACAGAGTGCAGCTTACTCAATCTGAATGCTAGGCGATAAGGCTGATTAGATTTTCCTATAATTAGTATGAAATTCGAATAGCTGTTTGCCTTCAATCCCAGCTTTAGTTAATCCTTAATCTCTTGTATATTCTCCTAGATCTTGAAAAGTCATTTCAGGTTATAGCAACATCCATGTCATTTTTTTGAATAACCTTAATTACTTAATCAATATATACATAAAAATCACGTGTCTATCTGTTTGTTTGTCTATTTCTTCCTTATACAAATCCACACAGTTTGACCGATTTTGACCAAACTTAGAACACAAGTAGATGTTGATCGGGGGAGTACGTAGGCTAATTCAAATACGTCTACCAGCTATCTGTCCGTATGTTAGTTCCTTATACAAATCCACACTGTTTGGCCGATTTTGACCAAACTTAGCACACAGTTAGCACACGGTCTTGATCCGGGGAGTGTCATAGGCTAGGTCAAAATCGTTTAGGACTTACAGTTCGGAGGTCAAAGGGTTTAAAACTGTGAACCCGAACAGTTCCAGATTTGCGTTATTAGATGTTAATATTACTTATTTAGTTTCTAATTTATTTTTGCTTTTCTAGATGCAAAAAGGGGCGTGTAGCATGGCACGCCGGGCAACAGCCAATAATAAATATATTATTCCCATGACTCAGGTGTTTGCAAATGTTTTCTTAATGGGTAATTTCTGAATAAAAAATCCCCCCCCCCTGTTTCCATGAGGAGATAAACATATTCGTTGCCCAAACTTTTACAAACTCAAACACACACACACACACACACACACATATATATACATATATATATATATATATATATATATATATATATATATATATATATATATATATGTATATATATGTATGTATATACACCATATACCTAGTCTTCTATCTAGAGTTCATAATTCATTCATATATTTTTATGTATATGTTTATGTACATAAAATATATATATGTGTGTGTGTGTGTGAGTACAGGTTTCTCTGCTGCATGGATATGTGTAGGTGATAAATGTGAGAGAGAAATGCATACAGTAGTAGCTCATGTTGAACATTTCGAAGTCCAGCTGCCCAACACTCGTGCTTCACTCAATTTACTGTAAAGTGTTAGTGTTGTCGGGCGTGTGTTTACGACACTCCTTCAGTCGACGACTCTTAAGTGATTCACTCCTCTCGGCTTTTTAGTGCCTCCTCAACCGCTCCTAATTTATGTTAGGCTCGGAGCTGCCGTTGCCTGCCCCTGACAAAGTGTTAATTCATTCCGTAGACCGGTGGCTTTTCATTTTCATGCAGTTTAGCCTGTGGGTGGGTGGGGGGGGGGCATTAATCATTCCCTGATTACTCTCTGTGGGAGTGGGGATAGTCAGGCTCCCCTTCTTTCCACCAGTGTTGTGGGTTTTTATGATTGAAAATGTATGCTTTTTAATTAGATTTTTAATGATTCTAGCATGACAGCTCTTAGGACCCTTTTATGATTTAGGTTTTCATTGTTTCTACCTTTTTAATAGAAAAATTTTCATAACTAATATAAAATCCGTCATGCAGGAGCTTCATAACTACCTCGAAAAATATAGGTTTAAAAATTATTATTTTCACTACCTACCGATTTTTTAGGTTTCTCGATTTCTCGCGTCTAAACACCTATAATATTATTACTTCGCTGGCTAACACTAAACCAATTTTCTTTCACTTGAATTTTGCCCAGAAAAAAAAAATACTTTTTTTTGGCAAAATTATATATATTCATTCACATTATCACATTTTTTAAGAAAAAGTGAAAATTGCACATACAATTACTAATTTTTTCTCTACTGTAGTATCTGTTTTTAAATTGTTCATATACTATTTTTATATTACATACAATAGTTTATTTTTTATTTATTAGTTTCCCCCTGCAAAAACATTTATTTTCTGCTACATATTCTCATACACAATGTATAAAACATGGATTTTATACTATTTTATAGTTCACAACATGGATAAGATAATAAATACATTAAAAAACATAGATAAAAGAAAAAATAATTAATTTAATTATTATTTCAAATTTTATTCATTACGTTCTTCTTTTTTTTTCCTTTTTGCTTTTTAATTTCCGCTTGATTTAGATGTATCAATTGTCTTAAAGGTAAGGTGTGCCCCCTTACGAAAATCTGTAAAACTTGAATTATGTTTATCAAACAGCCTTTTTTCTGTAGTCCAATTTTTTTACATTCGTCTGAATTGTGTTTCGTTTTTCTAAAAGCGAATCACTTTTATATAACAAAAGGTGTATTGTTTTTGATATATCGTTGTTGCAAGGGCAAGCCGAACTGTTAGTTATATTTAACATGTGTGAGTATGCGTTTATCGTTTCATGTCCATTGAATAATTGTGTCGTTGAGAATCTCTTCATGTATACTTTCTTACTGAGTTACTAGTTATGTCAGCTTTAAATAAAAAAAGAGTTCGTCCTTTTGTTGAGTTTTGACATTGTCTTCTATCGTTTCCAGTGACAGTATTTGTTTCAAGCGTTTTTCAGATATTTTGTTGTATCTCACTGGTATATTATTATCTTTGGATTTTGCAGGTCTGTCTGCTCCCTCGTTTGCTTTCGCCCATTTAAAGCATTTTCTTTGGGAATATATATATATATATATATATATATATATATATATATATATATATATATGTCCCGTCATAACGAAATGCCATTCTCAGAAGGATGTACGACTCGCAAATGCTCCAGATTTTTTTAGTTTTCCTTATATTTTAATTCTACTTCTGTTAAAAGCTTAAGTATTGTATTGTTGGTTTGAGTATTAGCGCAAATGCCTAATGCCGGCGGGTGTTGCTAATCCCACGACTGGTAGCTATGCATTATGCACCAGGGATGTCATAGCCTTGCAGCCATGGTCAGGTCTCTATCCATCTGCATAACCACTCGGCTAGTTTAATTTCGACCAAACTCCTCGGGTCAAGGCTCCTGTCATAATGAGCTTTCTTAGATCTCTCTTTCGTTTACTTAAAATACAACTCTCAAAACCCCAATCAGTTTCAATAACTCAAATACGAGCTGAATAACCTATCATGTTCGGAATTCACTACAGGAGTAATTAGTGATTATGTTATAAATGAGATGTCTCTATCCATGCGCTATCAAGGGATTTACATGATATTTTAAGTTTAATGGTGAATTAATTTACATTAATGCCAATCGTACATTTTCAACTTTGTCATTTATTGTTGTATTAAACTCACTTTTCTGGAGTCTACATCAACCCACGATGGAGAAAAATTTACCCTGGGAAGACGTAAACGTCTTCGGAAGAAAACTACCTCAAACCTTTCGCCTAAAGCCAAGCAACAAAGAGGACCAAAAGTTACAGATGATCAAAACCCTTTACAAATTAATAAAACTATCCCTGCAAAAACAAATGAAAATCAGAAGCCGCCCAACATCTATGTGAGAAATATCAAGAATTACAAAAACCTCTATACTCGCCTCAGCCAAGCTGCTGGAGAAAAATCATTCTCCTGTAGAGCTAGATTTAACGATATAGCGATCAGTGCTATCAATAGCGATGCCTACAGAGCAATTATTAAAAAATTGAACGAAATGGAAGCCGACTACCACTGTTATCAATTACCGGAGGAGAAAGCCTACAGAGTGGTAATACGTAATCTTCATTACTCCACACCTCCTGAAGATATAGCAGATGCCCTAAAGGATCAAGGCTACAATGTTAGAAGAATAACAAATGTTCGCCACCCGACAACTAAAGCACAACTGCCACTATTTTTCGTGGATTTAGAAAAATCTGAAAAAAGCAGGTAAATTTTTAAGGAGCGATATCTTCTCTACACAAAGATATCTGTAGAAGAGCCCCGTCGTCGACGAGAACTGATGCAATGTCACAAGTGTCAGGAATATAATCACTCCAAAGGCTATTGCAAGCACGCACCTAAGTGCGTGAAATGTGGAGAACAGCACAAGTCTGAAGATTGCACGAAATCTAAAGACGCACCAGCAACCTGTGCCAACTGTGGAGAGAACCACCCAGCCAATTATAAAGGATGCGATGTCTACAAGGCTCTAAGGACTCTCCAGACTCAACGACAGAGAACGAGCAGCGCTTCCCGGCTCCCACAAGCTTCAACCAGCAAGCATGTCACTCAGCCATCCACGTCAGCTACTTCACCTCGGAGGCCAAATGTCTCGTATGCCTCTCTTCTCTCCTCTAGGCAAAAGAATGTGCTGGTAAGTCCTCAACCCAATCCATTGCCAGTACAAAAACCACCAACCACCTCAACCTCAGCACAAAACCTCACACCTCCTTTCCAAACTTCCCAGAAGAATATCCCATCAGTTTCCTCTCCTAAGCCTATTAATGCTCCTCCTGTTCCTCCCACTCCTACACCCCAAGATCCCTTCAACCTCTTTTCCTCGTTCCTAAATAAGTTGGAAACATTATTAACACCTCTTATCTCCCTTATGACCTCCCTAATATCGGACATTCTTCCGAAACTTCTTAAATGACTTCCTTTAATCCCAATTCCCTCACCATAATCCTATGGAATGCTAACGGACTTATCTCACGACGACTCGAGCTTGAACTCCTACTTACAGAAAAAAACATCGACATCGCACTGATTACAGAAACACACCTACTTACCACAAACTACTTTTCAATCCCAGGCTATGTGTGCTACAGGGCAGATCATCCCTCCGATTCCCGGCATGGAGCTGCTGTTATGGTGAAAAGTTCGTTGGCTCACTTTTCACATTCCACTTTCTCGACAGATAGCATGCAGGTAAGTTCAATCTCCCTTTCCCTTTCTTCCTACAATATAATTGTTTCTGCGGCGTATTTTTCCCCAAATTTCACCATCTACCCTCCTGAGTTTCTCACTCTATTCCAATCCTTTGGTCCTCGCTTTCTCATAGGGGCTGATTTCAATGCGAAACATCCCAGATGGGGAAGCCGTCTAACCAATCCTCGTGGCAGAATTCTGTATGACATCCTTCAATCCCAAAATTATGACTCCATTTCCTCTGATTCCCCTTCATACTGGCCAACCGATCCCTCTCGCACTCCCGACCTTGTCGATTTCTTCATCACTTCTGGCCTAAGGGGTATATCATACTCAACTCAGTCACTGCTTGAACTCTCATCCGATCACTCAGCCATCTTACTCGTCCTGAATACCTCTCCTCTACCAAGCTCCAGCAATCCCACTCTCACACCAGGGCCTATGAACTGGGAGTTGTTTCGTCAACAACTCTCTCAACTCATAGACCTCAACGTTCCTCTGAAAACCTCATCCGACGTGGACGAGGCTGTATTGATGTTCACAAAAGCCATACAAGACAGTGCTCTGAGCTCAAGCAGGCCAAGAACTCGTCTTCCTTTTCACCCTAAGCCTCAACTCCCAGATCACATCCTTAATCTCTTGTCAGCTAAGCGCCAAGCAAGAGCTCGTTGGCAGAGGACTCGTTACCCATCTGACCACACTTCCTTCAATCGACTTACTCGCCTCCTAAAAAAAGCCTTATCCCAATTCCGATCTGAATCCTTCAATGATTACCTCCAATCACTTGCCACCGAAGACAACTCTCTCTGGCAAGCCACCCGTAAAATCCTAAAATTCCATTCCGTTCCTCAACCTCTTCAACGCAGTGACGGAACTTGGGCTAGAAGTGACGAAGACAAAGCCGAATTATTCGCTTCCCACCTGGAATCCACTTTTTCCCCTCACCCAGAAACCAGCTCCTCCCAAGACCTAGAAATACACGATTACCTGAATAGCCCTCTTCCACTCTCCCTTCCACCTAAAGCATTCCATCCTGCAGAAGTTAAATACATTATCAGACACATCCCAAGAAAATCTCCCGGTTACGACCTTATAACAGCCCTAATCCTAAAAAATCTACCTCACAAAGCAATTATTTTCCTCACCTACATATTCAATTCAATCCTAAGAACCACCCACTTCCCAAATCCATGGAAGCACTCAATAATAATCCTTATACCGAAACCCCAGAAATCTCCCAAGATTCCATCATCGTATCGTCCTATCAGTTTGCTCCCAATCATGTCCAAAGTGTTTGAAAAACTTCTCCTAAAAAGAATTCTGTCCACGATCCCTCCCAATTCCTTACCTGATCACCAATTTGGTTTTCGTCCTCAGCATTCAACCATCCAACAATGCTTTAGCGTTGTTGACACCATATCCCACGCGCTTGAAAGTAGAAACTACTGCACGAGTGCCTTTCTCGACGTCGCCCAAGCGTTCGATCGTGTTTGGCACCCGGGGTTGTTATACAAAGTAAAGCGCATACTTCCTCACACATATTTCCTAATCCTGCAGTCCTATTTATCTAACCGCTCCTTCCAAGTAAGATCTGGTTCCGCACTGTCTAGTTCCCATCCCATTTCCTCCGGAGTACCACAGGGAAGTATTCTTGGTCCCCTCCTTTACCTTTTGTACACCGCAGACATCCCCACCCATCCCAGCACCCACTTAACCACATATGCTGATGATACGGCCATCTTTTCTTCTTCTCCTGATCCCATAACTGCTTCCTTTCACCTACAAGAACACCTGGAGTCTATCGAGCACTGGTGCAACAAGTGGAAAATTAAGGTGAATCCTCAAAAATGCTGCCACATTACATTCACCCTCAATAAGAGAGCCTGCCCACCAGTCGTCATATTCAGCCACGAACTCCCCATATCCAACGAGGTGCGCTACCTGGGATTATTACTGGACAGTAGACTCACTTGGAACCCTCACACCCGACTAAAAAGACAGGAACTGAACAGGAGATACGGACTCTTACGACGACTACTGGGACCTTCATCAAAACTGACAATACACAACAAACTCATTGTATACAAAACCATAATCCGACCTATTTGGACTTACGGACTTGAACTCTGGGGAACAACTAAAACTTCTAACATACAGAGAATACAGGCATTCCAATCCAAAGTCCTTCGCAAAATTGTCAATGCTCCTTTTTACGTTTCCAATAAAACTCTTCATAATGACCTAAACATCCCTTTCGTTCAAGAACTGGCAAAATCCCGATTCCTAACCTTTCATTCCAAATTGTCCTTCCATCCCAATCCCAGAGCACAAACACTTTCCTCCCAAACCCACCCACAAAACCCGCCTAGAAGGCTCAAGAGACATTGGCCTCGTGACCAGCTAAATGACTAGTGGAGAAAAAAATATATTCCAAAACTAGGAAGTACCAATATTGATAGGCTTCTTCCATAAGTGTTATTATCATTATTATTTGTTATTATTATTATTTTTTCTTCGTCTTTACTTATTTATTACTTAGTTATTTTCATTTATTTTATTATGGTTACCATTTATTCATATATTTACATTTAAATTATTTTGTTATTTATTTTTTATTTTTTTTATTTATTTTTTTTTATTTTATTTTATTTTTATTTTATTTTTATTTTTTTATTTATTTTTTTTTTTTACTTTGTTGTCAGTTGTATTAATCAACTTTTGTATATATCATTAATCATATTTGTGAGCAAACTTAACCAATGTACTTTAAAATGTACAGATGTTAAATAAACGTATTATTTAAAAAAAAAAAAAAAAAAAAAAATTGTTGTATTAATTTTTCAAAAACGATGATCGATATCGTATTGAAATGTTTTATCCGATAAAGCACCCTATAAAGCTCTTCTTAAGAGCTGCGATTTTCGCCTCAATCTTTTAAAGCAGAAAACGTATTTTTATAACACATTTTATCAAACTCGAACTATTTTGTGTCCGAAAGAAAAATGTATAATGAGATGAAGATAGTTAGCCTTTGAGGTAATAAGAAGTGAAGGGATGGTTGGAATTCGCTAAAAGGAAACATGGGCGCATATAACCCTCCCGAAATTTTGATGATATCTGGAAAAATATGTCATAAACCCCCCAAAAAATATATCATATAAAAATAAATTGAATTAGATCACTTAGTTCATAAAATGTATATTATTTGGGGCATAATACCGTTTTAGTACGCTAAAGCTATTCGAAGCTCTAGATTGTAAAATTTTCCCAGCCCCCCGAAATTATTGCCTATATACGCCCATGAGAGAAAACGCCAGGTTTTCAGAAAAATCTATATCGGACGCTTCGGCATGCTCTTTGGCTGTTTTCTTAAGCACTATATGCCTAGGTGACAGAGAAAGGCAACGATTACACTTAGGTGACTATGGATAAGTGTTCACCTATCCAACGTTATCAAATGTTATCGTGGCCTTCCTCCTTCACCTAGTCATTTAGTGCTTTAGAAGACAGCCAAAGACCAAGCCGTTTGTAATTATGTATATTTATATTTTAGCTGACTAAGGCTGCCCAAGAGCATAGAGAAACGTTCGCAATATAGATTTTTCTGAAAACCTGAAGTTTTCTCTTATCTGTATCCCAACCTTTCCTTGACTTCTTAGACAAATTTATATTTGGTAAATGCAAATTTAGTTTCGTGATCAATAGGTACTGAAACTTGGTTATTTCCGGATTGCGTCAACGGGTCAATATCAGAAACTAGTTGTCTTTCCATATGGAGAGAAGGAGAAAACGCCCTAAAACCTTGGATGCTGAAACTCCTAGAAAAAATAACACCGGAAACTGACAAAAAACACAATATATATAAGAATTATGTAAGTGAGAATGGAAGAGGATAAAAGAGAACCTTAAAAGGGTTCATATAACCAGCTTAAGATAGGAAGGATGAGACTGGAAGCTACCGAAATGCTATTAGGTTGTCTTATACCTGCATATTTCCTTATAATCCTAAGCCCCCATCGCGTGCTTGAAATTGTTAACCTAAGGTGTTTGGGAGAATCTTATGGTTGACTGAAAATACTCATTTACCAAAAATATACTCTTTGAAAAATTATTATTATTTTCGGGGTGGTATTCCTCCATTTCCGGGGGAGTCCAATTACCTCGGGGGATTTCTATCCAACGGAAATAAATAATTATGTACGTACGCGTTCTGTTTGCTCCACTTTTGGTAGCCTGGTAATGCACTCGCATGACTGCACTAGGCTTGTATCCAGCCCATTGCATGCGTTCTTGTCTATTTATTTGCTACTTGCTGGCTGGAGCGGAAGAAGGATCACTCTCCTCCAAGCTGAAGCCAGTGCTTCATTTGTGCACCAATGAGTGCACCGGAGCACCGCTCGCACTGCTTCCGATGTCAAGGTCGATTAAATTATTTCCTCTGGAGCAGACCTCACTGGAGATTTCTGCAAGCCTAAAACCAACTTTTTTCACCACTTGGTGTGGTTAGTGCATTTTATAAAGCCTGCCAGGTGTATCTTGGATTGTGTACTTTATGTGATGTGTCAGTTACATCTTTACCATTTGTTACAAATGTTTTATAGCGGATTTGTTACATTCAACATTTTAATTATTAAATTATTTTGTTATTTTTTACGGTTTGATTAAAAAAAATACGAACGGGATTAAAGAAAACTTGAAAAAGATGGATGGAGAAATTGGTGATGATAAGGTGCGGAAAGACAAAGCTGATGATGGAATTATGTGTTGGTCCTAACATCCCCCTCTCCTAAACGCGTTATACAAACTCTGTTAGTGTCTACACACCTTAGAGCGGCGGCGCTGTTATGATTCTTGTTAATGTCATTTCCTAAGGCAAGGCATTGAATCAACAGCTTCTGATCCTGAATCATGATAATATTTCGTTGCTGGTTCTAAATTAATATACACCGCGCATTCAAATGGTTGATGTTTCCGTCGAAGAAGCAGTCTGAGAAATATTAATAAATAATTGCATACATTCCTATACAAATTAAAACATATATATGTATGTATATATATATATATATATATATATATATATATATATATATATATATATATATGAATTACACATATAGACCAAGCAAATAATAATTGCTGAGAAAAACTTGGTGGAAGTCTGGAAACGCATTTATTTATTCAAATAGACAGCAAATGTCAATTATAAGATGTTTTTTTTTCGGATTTTTTAACATAACTCTGAAACAAAGCATTTATTCCCTTTTACCAAATATTTAGATCTTTGATTTACCTTGAATGTCTTGATGATGCTCTATAAAATTTATTTTTTATAATTTTGCGGTAGAAGTGTTTCGTAAGTATCCCAAATCTGGTCGAAATCTGAATTTATGGAAACCATTAGTGTTTTGTTTTTTTTTCGTTACGTTTCTTCAAAGCCACTCTGCCGGATTGAGACGTTTTGTAGTCAATCGGCCCAAAATGTTTGATATTGGATTACATGTTTTAGAGGAGTTTTTGTTTGGCAAATATCAAATCATTTTTATTAGTTGCCTATTTGAATGAATAAACCCGTTTTCACCTTTGGCCGATTTTTTTTTTTTTTTTTTCACCAACGCTATTTTGATAGCTTATTCGTTGGACTAACAATACAATAGTATTTGTTATTTACGGCCTTCTTGTCAAACGTCAGTAAATTAAACTTGTAACTATAGGATTAAAATGCTGTACGCAATTGATCTTTCTGACTTATTTCTCCCTTCAACGTTTAATACGAATTTTCAGATATTTCATCTTCAAAAAGTGTTGTATTATTAAAAATCTATTGAATTGATTATAGAACAATGATTTCGACCGTCAAGTAGAACAGGTTGCCTCAAACATGAGTTAATCTAGCTCATATATAATTCATAAAGCCCTGTCAATCATCGAACTCCCTAGTGGCCGTCTAGGATTGAAGGATTAGCTCCAATCAGGGACATTATGCATGCCAATCCGCCAATCTCTAGCCTGGATCCTAATCATCAATCAGCAATCAATTAAAGATGTAAATACATCTTAGGAAAGTACAATCGATATTGATAGGCTTATTTTTAAATCTAATGTTTATGACGATGTTTCGTTTTTTTTTATGAAGACCTTTGGGGTCAAAAACCTTTGAGATTGGAAGACTCAAAGGACGGGGAAGAAAATTTGTAAACTTGAATTGACAAGAAAAATGCTATCGATTTATTATGTTTTCCCCTGTAATAAAAACTCAACATGTCTTTACTAGAGGAATGCTAAAATATTGTGAAATCCAAGTTTTACATCATTAAAAAACTTGTGGCAGGGCGGAAATTGTAATACGGTCTAACATCCAAAACTAATGGGTATTCTGTGCTAACAATGGTCGACTGGAGATATTTGGTTGTTATATGTAAGCTTGATAGCTTACATATAACAACAAAATATTTGATGTTCTATTCAGCTAATAAACTCTGTTGGTTACAGCAAATATAACATAAGCGCGGCAAAAAATTATATGTTAATTACAATATAAAAGTTACTATAAACGTTGCTTTTCTGAGGACTTTACTTTGCTTATGAATAACTCGTACCAGTAATTAACGTAGGAGCAGCTGTAAATGATGCCACTCTTAATATTCATCCAACTGAGAAAATAAATTTAATGATGACTTTTTTTTTTTATTAGAAGCCAGAAACTACTCCAATTAGTCTATGTCCCCTTTTAAAGATTTGTTTATCCATATGCCGATGAGCCGTAAAAAAAATGTATACGCAGTTTGGGTTAGATGAGTAGTCATATGTCCAGTGTGTGCCAATTTTATTTTTATTACCTGTTAATGATGTCGTATGAACATTTTGTTCCATGGAGACATTTTTTGATCCGACGAATCGTCTGCGCTTGGAGTTTGGACATTTGAAATTATTTTCATTCTTTTTGTCATTATTTTTTTTTTATTCTTCTATTTATTTATTTTTTTTTTCAATTTAAAATATCAGATAGATACAAATATTATTGTTCATTAATTTATCGTCGATATTTTAAATAAAAAAAAAGAAAAAAAAAGGATCAAAATAATTTAAAATATCGGTTCGTCGGATCAAAAAATGTCTACCTCCCTACGGAACAAAATGTCCATCTGATGGGTTATTGAAACACGATTATCTCGCCTCTAGCTAAGACGCTGAACTTGGTATAATTTAATAAGATAATTTAATAAGCTACAACTTTTGTATTGAGGTGTTTTTTCGTACAACGCTTCGTTTAAGCGATAAATCGGGATTTATCTAAAAAAAAACACACGTTTTGGGGGGTTTTTCTCGAAAACGAGAAAAGCGCCAAAGGACTTTAGACTTAGTTTTTTGATTCCCCATCGATATACGAAGTCTGTCGGTTTAAGACTGGGGCGCCCTTATTATTATTTGTTTCTGCCACTGACATAGTCAGTGAAGTTATCTGCTAGGTAAAATTTTATCTAAATCTGCTGTCAGTTGTTAGATTTTTTTTTCTATTCCGCTTATTTCTAACTGATTAAGTATATTCACATATTTTCATGTGGCAAAGATCTTAAAAAAAAAGTTAGTACTTGCCCCGCAACAAAGATCCAATCGGTAACCACATTAATTGCCTTATTAAGGTATTGAATTTATTAAATAATGCAGTGCAAAAAGAAAAAAGAAGTACTTTTTTTAATGAACTATGCTTCATATATCCAAAATGTGAAATCATAATAATGTCTTTATTTATCACAATTAACCAATGTACCTACTATATTATTTGTGCAGATGTTAATGAACGCTTTATAATAATAATAATAAAATATATATATATATATATATATATATATATATATATATATATATATATATATATCCAAAAAAGTTAGTATTTTATCGTTACAGTAGGACACATCGGAAGGTTCTGTTTTGTCATTAGGTGTGAATGAGTCATTCGTGAGTGCACGACAAAGAACTGCTTCTTCTCATTTTTTACCTCTTTTGTTTAATGCCATTTATTTATAATGTCCACATTATTTTTACCTTTCTTGCAATCTTGCTACTTTTCTTTGCGACCTGTTGCAATTTTTTAGAATTTATTCGAATCACTCTCTTGGGATGGTCATTAACATACAGTACTTTGGTGCGTTGGTATGCAGAAGATGTTCCGTTTTCTCCTTGGGGAACTGATCCTAGCTGATATCTAGAAATGCTAGGGGATACACTTGGTTTTCCTCGTCTTTTCTACTATCATTCCAGAGGGACGAAAGATAGCCTCGACTCTCTCCCTTTTTCAGGCATAAAGGCTGCTTGTTCTTCCGCCAACTTTTCCTCCATAAATTTTCTCCAACATCCTTTTAATACTTTACATGCCGAGGGGAAAACCCCTATGAAAATATCGCTCTTTTGGATGGGTTGTGTTTTACTCCGTCCTTTTCCCATCAATCATTTCTGGGCCTTGATTGCATTCGATCCTCTATCTTTTACAATGGTTGTAATAGTTAGCCGTCAAAGTGATAGAAAGCAATGGACGATTATGAAAATATAAATTTCTAGAGACACCTATGCTAGAAGAAAAAGCAAATTTCAAAATAATCCGTCTTCTCCACATATATCAGAAGTCAATTTAAGATTTTAAACATATGCCAATATTTTGCTTATAATTTAGCTACTAAATGGTTTTACAGATAATAATCTGATGGCTATGTTCTATAATTTGTTACACCTCCCTAAATTCATACCCTCTAAATTCATTAAAAGAAATATACTCTATTGCAAATTTCTTTGATTCTGTTATTTCATCATATACTTCTCTGTTAGGTCCATAAGTCTGCTATGTTTACTTATGATTATGTTAGAATACCTAGGATTCTTAAGATGTGTGTATTCAGAGAGATATTAATTACCACGTACGTTCATGCAGGGCTCTTATACAGGACCATAATTATGAAAGTTCTCGAATGCAAAACGGTCCGTTAAAATGTGTTTAATAGAAACATTTTTTATCACCTAGCGTCCATTCAGATCTGATTTTGGCTTTTATATAAGAATTATATATATTGTTCAATTCTTATTCTCAACGGAACCACCTTGTATCACAGAGGGCCTTCATACAAACTTTTTCTATAAACGATTTCTACTTTAGGATTATTTACTATTTTTGAAGTTGCCTAAGTATCTCCTTTATTATATTGATAGTTATAAATCTTCAAATTTTAAGATTTAAAATGAAAATCAAGCTCTTGGTTAAAACGTTTTCTCGGTTTCAAATTCTACTTTTATTAGTCTTATTATTATTTCCTCACCATAGTACCTCTATGGTGAGAGAGTTTATTTTTCTGCACAACCCATGCCATTTTTGGCATATCTTGTGCGTATAACATATTTTTACAGTTTATTGTTGATTCAAGTTATTCCAATTTATTTACATATACACAGAATAAAAAAAAAATCTTTTTAAATAAACAATCTCATACAAATTACAGGGCCGCCACATGGGGGGGGAACAACCGGGGACAGTTGTCCCGGGCCCGGGCACCGTGGGGGCCCGGGCCGATCCTCGCTAATTGGAAAAAAATGTATAGGTTATGAGCTTGTAAAAAGAATGGGGTTTAGAAATATAGACGAGCGTAGCCTATATTTATTGGAATGGGATCTATATTTTTCTAATGTACATGGACGACAAAACAAGTGCAGTCCCAGAATAGTATATTCGTATAAAGTCGTAATAAAACTAGAAGTACCGAAAGTGACCTTTGCTGCACCGATTGTCGGCTTTTATTCTCATTTTGCTCAAAACTCAAGATGAAAATAATTTTAAAATGACCAAAGTCCTATAGCAAAGTACTAGAATTTTCATTCTGGCTCTGAGAAGTGGGGTCCGTGATCTGGTCCCGGGCCCGGCTCTGAGATGTGGCGGCCCTGACAAATTAAAAACGTATCTTAAATATTAATGGGGCTTACTCTTATCAGGAAGTGGCCCGTTCCTCTCTCATTGGTAAATATTTTTGGCTTATTTCTTTAAAATGGAAAAAATAATCAGGAAATAGCTTTTTGGGACTCTTCTCACTGTTTAATATAACTTTTTTAAGTTGTGTTTGTGTGGGTTCGTATATTAAATGAATGTTTGTGTGTACTGCGTGGTTATCGCATATGCACGTGGCGATACCGATAACTTTGAATTTGTATAGTATAAATTACTATATTAGTCTTATAACTTTTTTTAGAGGTGTCCTCCTCCTCCATTTGCTTGTCGGCCTTCTTCAAAGAATTTCTCCAATTGTTTCACATTTTTCTTCGTATCCTTCTATTTCTGGACTAAGATATATCCTTTCTTTATAACGTTCCTTGAAATCTTATCTAAAAAAATTCTGAAATTTTCCCTTAAACTCTCCTTTCGCAATCACAATCATTGATTTCCCTCTTCATTTCTTATTCTCCTCTTTAATGGGAGGAGAATCAATCTTGTTTACAACATTCATACCTTGCGCTAATTTCTAAAATCTCCCTCTCTCTCTCTTTCTCTCTAATTTCCTTTCTTCGCGCCCTTATCTCTCCCCTAGAATAATATCGATGAACTCTTCTTTTCTCCCTCTTAATTATTCTTATGCTAGCTCGTTTCAATTCTGTATTTTCCTCCTTTTTTTTTCTTTTTTTTTTTTTTTTTTTTTTTTAATTTCTTGTTGTCCTCAAGCTCTTGACGGAGTGCTTTTCCCGTTCCCGTCATTATCCCAAGACGGGATTTGAAAGCCTTTTGTTTTCCCCGCACAATGCATTGTTTCTATCCTTGGGCACTTTTTCATAACTAGTACATATTTTTAATTCGGATATTAAAAGTATGTACTTGTTAAGCTTCAAATAATTTTTGCATTTTGTTTTTTAACTTAACTTTTTTTTTTAATTATTATAATGGCGTGTCAACCCTTAAGGTCACTAACTCCATTGCTGTGTGTCGTAATTTTCATTATAATTCGCTAACAAGTATCAACATATATACATTATGATTAAATTGCTATCAATAATATTTCTTTTTGCAGATTTTATTAATTCGAACGATAAACGAGAAATGCTCAATTGCTTGTAAATAAAATAAAATATAATAATAAAAAAAATATATACATAAATGAAAAAAAAATAATAAATGAATAAAAAAAGGAAAAATAATAAAACATAATAATAAATGTGATGAAAAAAAAATAATGTTAATAAAATAATGTATAGAAATTATATGTAAATGAAATAAACAAACGAGCATTTCGGTCTTTATGTTCTGTCTAAATTTTGTCCATTAATTGAGCGGCCCTTAAAAAGTCAAAGAGTCGCTCGACTTGGTTAGTATGATCACCTAGAATTTCATCTAAGGAGTCAGACAGTTGGTGTTGCTCTTTCAGTTGCTCATAGGCCCGGCAATTAGTCAAGATGTGCTTCACAGTTAGCAGCACATTGCATGAGCTACAAATTGGTGGGAGGTCCTTTGACATGAGGAAGGAATGCGTGAGGTTTGTATGGCCAATTCTCATTCGGGTCAAGACTACTTCTTTTCTCCTTCTATCGTTTGTAGATGTTTTCCATGGCTTCACGTTTCTTTTTATCTCTCGGAGCTTGTTATCTCTCATTTCGTGCCAGACAGTTTGCCATCTCATCCATATAGAGTCTTTTCCATGAGCTGTTAGATCATTTTTGGGAACTTTGTCAAATAGCATGCCTTCTCTAATTGCTTTCCTTGCCAAGGTATGGACTTTTTCGTTCTGATTTATTCCACAATGTCCGGGAATCCATATAAAAGTCACCCTCTGTTTCTGAAGATGTAATTCATATGTTCTTTTAAATATATTTACTATCAGAGGATGAGTTGAATATGGATCACCTATAGCAAGGAGAGCAGAACGGGAATCTGTAAATATCTTTAAATCGGATTTGGTTGGAGAATTGATGTTCAGAGCTTCATCAATTGCTAGTAGCTCAGCTGTATAGTTAATGCAGATCGCTGGTAGAGCGAACATACAGGATCCTAATGAGCTAAGTACTGCAGCACCAACTCCATTGTTGTCTTTGGAGCCATCCGTGTAAATTTCGTGTCCTGGAAAAAGCATGCTTTTTAATTTCCTTTATTCTGTGACAAATATGTACGGATCTGTATTCTTTTTAATATATTTCGTGAGATTTAAATTGATGATAGGATGTGGTAATGTCCAGGGTTCAACGGATGATATGGAATTATGATATATAACTGGTATTGTTATATTATAGCCAGATAATAAGTTTTGGATTCTTGTCGGATACGATTTTTGTGTAAGGCGGTTCCTAGGATTTCTATTGAAATAAGGATTTAGGGGGTGATGTGAGGCTCTAATTGTGAAAAAGTAGCTTAGCATCAGCTGGTCCCTCCTGTACTGTAATGGGATTTCTCCTGCTTCTACATACAGACTCGAGATAGGGCTCGATCGGAAAGCTCCGGTTGCAAGTCTAAGTCCGCTATGATGAACAGTATCTAACATCTTTAGTGTTCTACTGGAAGCTGAATCATAGGCCATGCAACCGTAGTCCAATTTTACTCTAATAAATGATTTATAAAATAGTAGCATGCAACTACGATCAGCACCCCAAGAAGTAGAACTTAAGCATTTGAGTAAGTCTAAACTTCTTAGGCAACCAGCTCTTAGGGTCTTGATGTGTGCTGTCCAATTCAATCCCCTATCATAGATTAGCCCAAGAAATTTAGCACTCTCTGCAGTTTTGACGGGCGTGTTATCTATATATATGCTGTGGTTATGGTTTATTTTCCTGCGGGAAAATAGGACACTGATTGTCTTCTCCTTGGATATGGTAAATCCGTTTTGATTGAACCAATGATTGATTGAATTTAGGGATTCCTGTATTGTTGTATGAAGTGAATCAATGGATTTGATGGATCAGCGTAGTATATCACCAGATCATCAGCATACAACATTGCTTTAACAGGATATCTAATCTCTAGCAGTATATGGTTTATTGCCACAGAGAAGAGGAAAGCACTAGCTACACTTCCCTGTGGAACTCCATTCCCTTTAACAAAGATCTCTGAAAATGAAGCACCACAGCGAACGTTAAAAGATCTCCGTTGTAAAAAGTTAAGGAAGAATTTCAAAGTTTTACCTTGCAGACCTAAGTCTATTAGACTATCAATAACGAGTCTTCTCCAGACACAGTCAAAGGCGTTCTTAATATCTATAAAGATAGCAAGAACTCTCTGACGGGAGTCAAACGCTTCCCGGATGTCGGTTTCCCAGCCGGACTAGGTTATCCCTAGTACTTCTGCCTGGCCTAAAGCCAGCAATTCAGGGTAGAGGTTTTTGCTTTCCATGTGCCAGAAAATACGATTCATTAACATCTTCTCCAATAATTTGCACATTGAACAAGTTAATGAAATCATCCGATAACCAGAGGGTTCTGAAGAGGGTTTTCCTTGTTTTAAAACAGGAATTATGATAGATTTTGTCCACAATGATGGTAGGATTCCTGAATTGAAAATTTGATTTAAGATGGAAAGAAAATATTTTTATTTGGCAGAGATAAATTTTTGATCATGGATATGCAAATGTTGTCTGGACCTGGAGCAGTGTCTTTTCGAGTTTTTAAAGCAGCAGTTAATTCTGTGTAAGTTAGAGGAAAGTTAAGAGGGTCAAGTGGGTCTGCAGAAACAGTTATGGGGTTTTGTTCTTTTTCTTTTTTCTTATTGATAAAATCAGCAGAGTAATTATCATCAGAAGAGACAGATTGAAAATGTTTTCCTAGATGGTTAGCAATTTGCACTGGGTCAGTGATATAGGAATCACCGAATTTTAAGTATGTTACTAAATTCCTTCGTTTTTGCCCATTTATTTTCCTGATCATGTCCCAAACTTCGGAGGATGGAGTGTGGCAGTTTAACTGCGATGTAAAGTCCCTCCAGGATTTCCTCTTGTTATGTTTAATTGTATATCTGGAATGCTTCCTTGCGTTAATGTATTCTTCTAGGTGTTCAGAGCACGGGCGTCGGCGGAATTTCCGAAGAATTTGCTTTCTTTTCTTTACCGCCTGGTCACAATCAGTGTTCCACCAAGGACACTATTTTTTTATTTAAGGCTTTGGTTCTAGGGATAGCTAGTTCGGCTGCTGAGAGTAAAACGTTATTAACATCTGTTATGGTGCTGTTTATATCCATTTCTACATTTACGGAAGTTAGATCGACTGTCCTCTGGAAAAGGTCCCAGTTCGCCTCCTTTATTTTCCACCTTCGTATATTTGGGGCTATGGAAGGTCCTCTATCCGTTGTTTCAATGAACAGTGGATAGTGGTCAGATGTGTAGGGATCAGAAAATGCCCGCCATGTGCATCGCGGTATAAGAACTGCAATGACCAATGACAAGTCAATGATTGACTCAGTCCCAGTTGTATGGTCAATGTGAGTGGGGGAGTCATCATTAAGAATACTCAAAGACGTCAAGTCCATGAAATTCTCAATGTAGCGCCCTCTTATGTCCGTGTTCATAGAGTTCCATAAAACATTGTGGCTGTTAAAATCACCTAGAAGAAACATAGGTTGAGGAAGCTGTGCATATAAATTCTCTAATTGTTCTAGAGTGAATGGTTGAGTTGGAGGTAGATAGATAGAACAGACAGTGAACGGAGCGGGTAACAGTACTCGGATAGCTACTGCTTGTAAATCTGTTTGAAGAGATATATTTATACAAGGGAGATTGTTTTTAGCTAATATGCACACACCTCCACAAGCTATCCTTCCTCCAATGTAATCATTTCTAAAGGTACAGAAGTTATTGAATTTAAATTTATCGGCTGCTTTCATGTGACTTCCTTGGATACATGCAATATCAAAATTTATTTCCTGCTGTAATAAAGCAAGATCAGATTTGTGATAATTCAATCCATTAATGTTCCATTGTGTAATAATCATATTTTATGTAAATTTGGAAAAAATGATTTATGTAAATGATGATATTGGTTTGGCAAATTTTGAGCTTCTTTAGAGTTAGTTTTTGGAAACAGTTATTACTTGAGGCATCATAAGAGAGTAACTTACATTGGTATTTTTCTTTATCAAGTATAAAGATAAATTCATATATGGGAATGTAGTACTGAATATAATGAACTCTCAATATAATTATTTTGATCAATATGGATAGTTTGAATAAATCACTAGCTATTTGTCTGAATAATACAAAAGATTTGTAATTCTTTGCCAGAGAATATATTCTATTTTGTATAAAAATTGAGGGATTTGATTCGTTATAAAACCAAATATTTATGTAATTTGGTTTTTCTAGTAAAGTATAGATAATATATTTTTCAGATTTTTTATTATTGACAAAATTAGATAAAATATTCAATTTAGTATAAGAGATACAGACCTTCCTTTTACGACAACTCTCAAAGATTATGAGATGTAAATTATGAATTATATGAAAAGATTGTGACACGTTATATATCTTTATTTTAAATGTTATTGTAAATAGATCCATAATTTATTGTTTTTTTGTATTGCGTGGCAAGGTAGTCCGACAGCCACGTCTTGGTGGGCTCAAGCTCTTTGAGGAGTTTAATGTGCTCTGGGATTTCCCACTTTTATCAGCTTCAGGGGACATTAAAAATTTAATCTTTTCTTTGGGAGGGGTTTTGGGTTTTGTAACTTTGGGACTGTTTTCTTTTAAAGTAGTAGGTTCTGTTATTGTTATATTCTTGACATTGGATAAGTCTAAATTTTTGTAATTTTGATTTGATAAAAAAGCTTAAATTTTATTAAATAGTGTCTCTATTACAGAAGCAAATTTTTCTATTTTTCCAAGAATAGTATCTGTAACTGGGGGAATAGCAGCAACATTAGAATAATTTTGAGGTTATAACTTAACTTTTGACAGTTTATTTATCATTATGTAAGAACTGTTAGCTTTATCATTTCCCTTATTTTCCTTTTTTAAAATCAATATTATTATTTGACGTACTCTGTATTCGTACTTCATCTGTAATAAATATTGGTTTTATTTTCATTACTTGAATTAGTTGTAGGCAAATAAAACAATTACAATTCAATAATCTAATATTAACTTACTAGTACATATTAATAACCACTAAGGAATATTCACTACATTATTTTTTACCTACGGTAAGGTAAAACCTTAAGGGTTGTTTGCCATTAAAAATAATCAAAACTTTCATCAGAACCTTTTTTGTAGAGCATTTAGTAAGCTTTCTTCCGTTTACCAAGATTCTCAACCTTTTTCGAGATATTAAGGAAAGTATACAAAGTTACCAAAACTTTTTATGTCTGTTAATAAAATATTTTATTCTAACCCTTCCTTAACTCCAAACGTAACCAAAATTTCAACATATTAGTTTTAATGAAAGTAGAACATGCAGAAAATGTTTCAACTGAATCCCATGATTCTAAGTACCCAAACCAAAAACGGTATTTAAAAACTATTTTTCCAATTTTCTCGAAAAAGGTTAAAGCTATCGCCTTGAAAATGGTTTCATTCGTTTTCCTAGCTCAAGAAGCCTATAAAACGAGTACTTACAAGCTTATGAACTTAAAAACGTAAGCGTTACAATTTTTTTTTTGCGTGAATTTCGCCCCAAACGCCATCTTCCAGTGGGCGGATTCTGCTGGTTAACGAACTTGACCTTTCAAATTAGACGAAAGGTTTTTGTACCAAATTTCATAAAAATCCGACCATTCGTCTTCGACCTAGAGAGCGAACAGACAAATATATATATATATATATATATATATATATATATATATATATATATATATATATGACATTTTCGGTCTCTAGGGGTTCTGAAACGCAAAATTATCTAGTCGGCACTTCCGGATTGCGTCACGAGATCAACCTTATAAGCGGTGTTCCTCCCTATGGGGGAGGGAGGAACCGCGCTAAAAGAACAGTATTTACCTACAATATTTTACTTCACCCGATAAATGCACAGATTTAAAAAGATTGTAATAAATTACCTTTTGATACAACAAATAAAGCGGAGAACTCTTTTGCAATTTGTCATTTCAGGAGGGGACTTTTAGACATTTTACTTTTTTATTTAACTTTTCGCTGGGGCTTTTATTGAACGAAATTTTAGTATTAGAGTTCTTAAAGAGTTTCCATTATTAACATAGAAGTTTGACACAGTACACTAGACCATTATATTTTTAAAACATTGTCAAGAAACACTAAATCAATATCTGATTTTGTGTGTTAGTTAGAAACTTTTCATTATTACTTCCTCAACTCCAAACATAATCGAAAGTTAAAATACTTAGTTTGAATGAACTTCAACAACTACAAGTGAGAAAAATTCAATTCAATCCGTAATTTTTGAATATCTGAAATTCTATATTTTTCCAAATTTCGCTAATTTTGTTTTGTCATATATCGTCGCTACAAATGCAAAGTATCGAATGTGCAAATCAACACTTTTCAGAGTGGAAAAGCATTTATTCATAACTTTTTTTTGGACAGTCAAAAATTCGGCAGATTTGACCTTTCGATAGTGGAATACTTTCCCTTTCATACAGTGAACTAAGATTTAAGATTTGACCGTACATAAGTCCAGCAGAAATTAGTAAAGATTGACAATGAAAGATGCATTTTTTCACATTCGTTACTTTGCATTTGTATCGACGATATATCACCACGAATGTCACTTCATTCGATTCCCCGCGTCTAGATGTTTTTGGAAGCCTATTGACGTAAAATGGATGTTTACGAGCTAAATTTTCTGAAAAATCAGTGTTCTGTTGGGCAGATATTCCTCCTTAACGACCTTTCGTTTTTACAAAGAATTTTTGTGATGAATTTCCACAAAACCGTAGATTTTTGTAGGTGCTAGACCTCAAACAGACATACAATCATATTTTTACCTTCCCAGAGCCTAATTACCTTTTTTAATGCCTAATTTTATTCTATTGTATTCTTCTAATTCCTTATTACTTCGAAGAAGTCAAAACAAAAAAAGAGAAAGGAATAGCATGTATATACAGTGGGTCAAAAAATTATTCATACACCTAATTTATTGGTTGTAATTTATTTTGTACATTTTTTTAGCGCAAAATATCAACAGATAGTTATAACAGAGGGCATTTGACATTAATTTTATAAAACGCTGAAATATAATACCTCATAAAATTAAGTCAGCAGCAAAATTTGACAATTTTATAAGCAAAAAAAATATTCATACACCTACGAAACGAAATTAAAAGATTCTGCTAAAACATTTACAGTACTTAAACCCCCTTCCCCTCATTTACTAGGATATTTCTGATTTATGACAGCTTGAAGTCTCCTGGGCATTGTTTCAATGCCTTCGTTATTCTCCTGATTATTCTCCTGATTTGAAACCAAGCTTTCTGAAGGTTATAAATTAACTCTTTCCGTGAAAAACTTGAACATTTTAATATTTTTAACTTCAATAATGCCCATAAATGCTCTAAGGTGTTAAGATCTGGTGATTGAGGTGGTGTTTTGCAGCATTGGGCAAACATTGTGCAATAGCCATTCTGTTTTTTCAACGGTATGCTTGAGATCACTGACCTGCTGGAACAAATAAGTGCTGTCTATTCCTACCTTTCGCACATTTTTTCTTTTAAATTACCTCGCAACACATTCACATAGTTCTAAGTATTCAAGTAACCATTAATTTCTGAAAGTTCGCCTACTCCACTGGCGCTCATGCAACCTCAAACCATGACATTACCCCAGCCTTGCTTTATAATAGGTTGGAGATGCTTCGAAAGCTCTGCTCTATTACCTCTAAATAAATCTCTGTTTCAGGGATTTGTAAACATTGAACTTCCTTTCGTCCGAAAACAACAATTGTTTTAAAAATGAAAGCGTTTTTTTTCTCATGATCCCGGGAAATCTTTATTCTTTTTTGTCGAATATTTCAATTTAAAAAAAAAATAATTATTCATTGATTTAAAAGTTTAACAATTTGATCTTTAAGATAAGAACTTAGTTCCTTAGATTTGCGATACATTTCTCTTGAATTATCTTAATATATTGAGCTGTTAACTGTTCCCCATGTTGAGATAAAACGCTGTATTTCATAAGAAATAAATGATTATAGGTATTGTGTTGAAACATTGGCCCATTAAACAATTTTAGAGTTATCATAACGCCTAATTTAAATGTATGAATAATTTTTTTGCATGCCAAAGTTCCTGTTTTTGTTATTAATAAAAATGAGCGAGTTTCTATGTTTTGCCTTTGCGTCAAAATAATGGGAAATGTTATTTGTTATTATAATTAGCAGTTTGTTTGGGTTAAAAGAATAAAATAAAATATTATTGACCAATAAATTAAGTGTATGAATAATTTTTTGACCCACTGTATGTGCATGTTTGTGTGTGTATATATGTAAACATTTCTCTTCAGCGCTTCCGGATTTCGTCATCGTGTCAACGTTGTTGGCGAGTTTACCTCTATAGCACGAGAATGAGAATGGTAACACATTACTTCAATATTGAAGTTTAAATACTAGCAGAAAAGTTTAAATTCTTCCTTGCTTAAAATATGTAAAAAAATTTAGCCATTTTTATTTACTATTTTTGGAAGGTAATAAACAGTTATTCGGTAGGTTATCATTAAATACTGTCGACTTTTTAAGGTCACTAATGCTCCGTGGCCTAAAATGCGTCGAGATAAGGTGAATAGTACAGGGCTTAGTGAAACTCCACTAACCCCCCCCCCCCTTCCCCTGAAATACTCAAGAATGACAAATTGCTTTCATTGAAGAGCTGTCAACCTTATTTATCAGGCCTTAAGGTAATTGATGACATGGAAAGCTCACCGATTCTAGTATTTAAAGGATCTGCAGGCTTCGATAAATCTCATTCAATTCTCCTCTCCATTAGGTAATTCTCGACGGATAGATTAAGAATTTAGTTTTAATGAAAGTTTGGTCCATATAGGACGCGAGGAGGCCAAGGCTTCTCATGTTTTAGAATTTGGATTTTTCAAATTATAATAATCCCCCTTCCCCCCTTCTTGTCGATTTTTGATGACAGGTTGTCATTTAGAACATTGAGACGTTTTACCTGAATATTTTATAAAAATGTACATATATATATATACATATATATATATATATATATATATATATATATATATATATATATATATATATATATTCTAAATTCTTCTCGTTCATTTTTAAGGCCTATGATTGATTAAGTAGTGCACCTTGCCTATACAAATTCAGGAACATAAATATGCTTTAGGTCCACCCGACAAACCTATGTAATGAACTGTATAACATACACTCTTCTTTTTCGTACATGGCCACCCCAGCGCGAACGCCAGCGGCCACGTTTTTGTAACTTTTTTTCAGTTTAGTCATCGCTAAAGCATATATATGCTAAAATGTTACAAAAAATTGTCCGCTGGCGTTCGCGCTAGCAGGGTGGCTATGTACGAAAAAAAAGACTGTATGTTATACAGTGCATTATTTTTTTAAAAATCATTGCCTATTATTGGTTTTGGAGAACGCTGTCACCCAAATCGCTTTCAGATTGGTCTCTCTCTGCATATTTTTATAAGATTCAGAGATTCTGCTAAAAGAAAATTTCAATGATATTTGAGCTCTATCAAATATATTTAATGAAATGGTTTTGTTTCCATTGACAGCTTGACCGTTTATTCAATTTGAGAGTGCTGGTATTTAATCTTTTCAACGATGGTATCTGCTATGTGGACGGTAGAGCAAACGTCCGAACGATCTTAAACGTTGCTACGTTAGATGAAAGCAGAACATACTCCATACATACATCAGTATGTTGACTTTACGATATGGTCTCCATATACTCTCTCGGCCCTTTCACGTTCTCCCTACCCCAATATTGGATTCCTTTTATCCCCCTATTTATGTCTACCTTTGTAGGCCTCCTATTCGGGATACAACACTCTGTATGTCTCATGTCTTATATCAGGTTCCAATTTCCTCCAGGGCCTTATTCCAAATGTTCACCTGCGTGAAAAATATCAGCCTCTATTCCAAGAAGTAATTTTCTGAGTGAATACCGTATTTCTTAGCCCTTCTTCTTCTTATTCGTACTCAGATTGACCTTAACTGAGACGGACATATGTACACTTACACACATACTAGATGACAATACTAAAGGAGGTGAAACTAGTGCAAAAATGCTGTTAAATGCTGCCAACCGCATTTAGCGACAAATTTTCGAGAACCACTACTCTTCCAAAACAAGTTCTGCAAGCTCCCGAATTCTAAAAACCCGATATAATTTAATTTCTTTTCCAACGATATACTCGGAACTGAGATTATCACTCAATGTGATAATCTATTTGGAAAGTTAGGGGGCAAACAACTAATAAATAAAACTAATACATATCATGTTTATTTTTGTGAACTTATTAGTAATAAATAAAAATTATTCTTGATGAAATTTATACATTATTTTAATTTTTAAAATTTTATTTTAAATTTTACATTTGAGTTGATTAAAATAGAAAAATAAGTACATACACATTTTTAAAAGTTGCTAGAACTTTTGAATGTTATTTTTTTGCAAAAGTAGAGATTCCTGAGATCAAAAATTGGTCGCTACCTACATTTTTTTTTATTAATATCAACTTCTACCGTGTTATTGCGGTTTAAAAGAGACACTTGTGAACATTCAAAGTGCATTAGCCTAAAAGAAAATTTAATGCTGATTTCAACAACGTAATGTAATACTGAAAAATAATGCTAAAGCAAGAGGGTTTGCTAAAAAAAAAAAAAAAAAAAAAAAAAAAAAAAAAAAAAAAAAAAAAAAAAAAAATTCTTTCAGAACAGCATATCTCAGGACCAGATAGAAACGTGTGCTGTGCAGCCTTTTAACTCCGTCTGGTATTATCGCTTTGAGTATTGTCATCTACTTGCGATACATATTTATGATTTTCCTTATGTAGATTGAAGGTCAATGAAACGAAAAAAATTAACAAGCCCGAGAATTTCATAAATTTTGGTGTATTTTATTTGAATTTGTTTGTTTATAAGTGTTATATATTATTTTAATTTTACTTTTTTTCCTCTATAAATACTATATATTATCATTTTCCTTGATTAATTGATTTACTATATTCATCAAATTTAAATACGCAACGTTGACGCATGTGGTTGATTTGCCTAAAAAAAAAAAAAAAAAAAAAAAAAAAAAAAAAAAAAAAAAAATCCTCAGTGAGTATATGTTTAATTGTTAACGTTATGCCAATGTTAGTCTGCATATCGGTTTGTCTTTTGTCCCCATGGGATAATTATGTGTTAGTAATGAGTGCGGAGTCTGCTCAGGTCTACTTTGTACCTTGTTGTAAATGTGTATTTTTCGTTAGTCCAAGCTTTTACTGTGTTCTTGATTAGCATAATTTATTATCTGTAGCCAGTAATGGAGCCAGTTATGTGATGTATGAAACAGGCCATCTACTTACTGTTATTTTTCCTTGTCTAAGTTCTGTTTATTAGTTTGCTCTTTTGCACGGTACTACTTCGAGAACCTTGAAATAAATCATCGCCGTCGCGAGATCAGAAGTAATCTATTACAATTATTTTTTTATCCGTGTTTTTGTTATTTATTATTTTAATATCGTTACAAGAATTTTATACCTAGTCGTGGTTAATAAGCCCTTTAATAAATAAAACGGTATACCTGTTCTAGGTATGTGGTACATGGAATAGCGTTAGTGTCGGGTCCTGTAGTCGCTTGACAGGTAAGTCTAGCGGTCTCGCCTTATAGGTAACAGGTATTCCAGGTAGTCGAGCTCAGACTTCAGACTGTCATGCTTCTGGGCCAATAATCAAACACACCTGTCAACAACTATCCCTTATAGCAGGAAGCATTAATTTTCCACACAGGTCACATTTGGGGCACTTCAATGTTACAAAATATATCTATCATGAAGATTAGATAGTTAGCCGTCGAGGTGATAAGCAATCAGGGAATGGTTGGGATTCGGCTAGAAAAACATCAATACGATTTTTGTAAAAAATCGATCTAGGAAAATATAACTAGGAAAACTCGAACTTGAACTAAGTATTATTTATGTATTTATTTTTCTTTGTGTTTAACGGCGTATCAACAGTTGGGTTATTAACGCCGGGCTATCTACAGGTTGCCATCCATTTACAATGCCAACAGCATGTGGTCGGTCACCGATTCAGTTACGGGCCGTGCCCGACTTTGCTTAACTTCGGTAATCAATGTGAATCGGTGCATTAAAGGTGGCTATGGCTGTTGGCCTTTTATGCTCTACAAAAAAGGCTCTGAAGTAATTTTCGATGGTACGATGTCAATCGGAGTAATAAGTGCTTTGAAAGTCTTATTTTCGTTGCTTAGGACGGTTCTTTGTATTTGATTTCCTACGTTTTTTTTATTGGTTATTTTTTAATTGATTTTAGCAATAATATTAATTTCCCCGCTAATCAGGATTCGTAAAATGAGAAACAATTTGGTTGTTTGGGGTGTCCCGTGGTCTAGTTGCTAGCGCGCTGGATTCATAAGCGGGAGATGGTGGGTTCCATCCTGGATGATGGCTGCACCCTGGATGTCGGCGCTAATGGCCAAGAATTATGTCGATGCGCCGTAAAAAAAAAAAAAAAAAAAAAAAAATGGTTGTTTGTCATAGAAAAAAAAATGGTTGTTTGTCATAGATCTTTCCGAGAGGAAGTTGAACAGACCGAGTGAGCAAATAAAACTTAATTCATACTTTCCCTTGTCATTTTATAGAATGCCTACTGCTCTGCAGGCAAAGTTTGAAGTCTGGGTAAAAAGTGTAAATGTGTACAAGAGCAAAGAAAATGACATTCTAAGTGTCACTATTCTCAGCCTTGCTGTAACAAGTAGCTCCAAGCATCTAAATAACGATCTCACTTTATTAAACTTTATGAAATAAATTGTTTGCCATATTTAATTTTTACAGTTATCTTGAATTATGAATAAAGTGTGTAGAGTAAACAATAAACCTTTTTCAATTTTATACAATGCCTAATAAGCAACAGGCATTCTATAGAATGCCTAAGACCTTTACACAATCCCTAGGTAATGTGTGTAGTAGAGAACTGCACGAGTAAGTATGACATCGCGTAATCACGAGTAGGTATACTCGTGGGACGAGTAACTCGATTACTTTATGTATACTCGTACTCATTACGAACACCGGCATCGCATCGTTTCGCATCGACATCGCAGAGTAGGGTTTGGCATCGGCATCGTCGAGTATTGAAGGTTTAGCATCGGCATCGCCGTGAATAACTATGTTTGATACAGGTTCGCATCGCCATGTGTAATGAAGAGCAAATCATTCTGATGTTCAATATTGATAATTGGCGATGGAATTGCGAAACGACAAATTTGCTTATTCTGAAGATATTAGACAAATTCAAAACAAAGTCCACTTTATTCCTTACAATGAACGAAACTAGAGTGGCTTAACAATTGTAACGTAAACAAAAACAATGTAAGACAATGTAAAGGTAGGTAATAGAAGAAATAAACCTTTTTTTAAGGTGATAAAAGAAAAAAAAAAAACATAAATAAAGGCAGAAATAACCGTTAATCCTGTCCTGCCGAATCTAAAAACACGTTCTTGGTAACTTTTTTTTTTTTTATTTTGTCACTCACATTCACGCGCGGTTTTTTCTGTTTCTAATATCAGCGTTTCCAGACGTAGAGTTTTCGAGCTCTACTCTAATCCACACAATATGTGGAAACGCTGTTGTTTTAAAAACATATTATGTTTCCTTAAAATAGATGGACTAGCACCGTATATAAAATATGTTCACATTTACCACACATTACAAATGGTAGCATGTCTTACGCACCATCACAGTCAATTACGATTTTTTTTTTAAACAGGACCATACATAACTTAACCACATACTTCTTTTGAGGTGTACATGCCACTCTTATTTCTGTCCTTAAGTTCCATATTTGTAACGAAAAAACAAATATGGAACTTAAGGACAAAAATAAGCGATTAAGTTTGTGCTACTGCTGAACACTGCTGATTACAATAACTCGACGCTCTTTAATCCGCATCCCTTGATTTAACCGCCCAATTAACTTTAGCGCGGTTGCTCCCTCCCTCCATAGGAAACCCGCTTATAAGGTTGATCTCATGACAAAATCCGGAAGTACCCACACGAAAATTTCATGTTTCAGATCCCGTAGAGCAAGAATATAACGGTGGTTCAAATTTGTATATATATATATATATATATATATATATATATATATATATATATATATATTTTAAATTGTCGACTAATTTGAAAGGTCAAGTTCGTAATCCAGCAGAATCCGTCCACCGCAAGTTGCTTTTTGGAGTGAAATTTGCGGGCAAAAAAATTGTAACGCGAACATTTTGGATACTCATGCAACCAAATGGTTTATTAACGTAGAAATACGAATAAAACCATTTTTAAAGCGATATCTGTAACCGTTCTCGAGGACAATGAAACACCTACTTTTCCAAACTAATTTTCAGTTTGGGTATTCAAAAAGGATTAATTTAGTTGAAACTTGTTCCAGGCGTTTGATATTCCTATAATTTATGATAGGTTAATGTTGGTTCCGTTCGGTGTTAAGGAAGTACTAGAAACAAAATATTTCATTAATAGGCATGAAAAGCTTTTGGATCTTCGTATATTTTCTAAAACGGTACGAAATCGTGGTAAGTGGAACTTAATCATTCAAAAGCTTACTAAATTCTCTACAAAAAAGGTTCTGATGTAATTTTTGATGAGGTAATTTAATTCGGAAATGAACGGATTTGAAAATTCGCAATTGTTAGCTTGGTCTTCTGAGCGGGTTTTTTTTTTTTTTTTTTTTTTTTTTTTTTTTTTTTTTTTTTTTTTTTTTATCTGTTTACGAAGCGTTTTAACTGGTTGTTGCTTATTTTAATTTCTTTTAACATTAAAACTACGTTTAGAAGGTGAGGAAAAAAGTCGCCATGATACTGTCTGTTTCCTGTTGTGGCGCCTTAAATCTCTTTTCACTTTGAGATTTTATTCTATACTAGCTGTTACCCGGCGCGCCATGCTACACCTACTTTCTGCATATAGAAAATCCTAAATAAATTAGAAACCAAATAAGTATTATTGAAATCTAATAACACAAATCTATAACTGTTTCGAACCCGTGACCTCCCAACTGTGAGTCCTAGACGACTTTGACCTAACCTATAACACCCCCCATACCAAGACATACAAGTATGCCAAGTTTGGTAAAAATAGGTCTAACGGTGTGGATTTGTATAAAGAACAAACATACAGACCGACAGATGGTAGCCGTTTTGACCTAGCCTATGGCAATTTCCGTATTAAGATCTACCTGTGTTCCAACTTAAGTCAAAATCGGTCGAACGGTGTGGATTTTTATAGCAAACAAACATACAGACATATAGCTGGTAGAGATTTATGACCTAGCCTACGACACTCTCCAGATTAGGATCTATCTGTGTACCGAGTTTAGTCAAAATCGGACGAACGGTGTGGATTTGTATAAGGTACAAACATACAGACAGACAGCCTACGACACTCCTCAGATTAAGATCCACATGTGTACCGAGTTTAATCAAAATCGGACGAACGGTGTGGATTTGTATGAGGGACAAACATACAGACAGACAGCTGGTAGATTTTTTTGACCTTCCCTAGGAAATTTCTCGTATCAAGAACTACCATTATTCCAAGTTTGGTAAAAATCGGTCAAACGGTGTGGATTTGTATAAGGAACAAACAAACAGACAGAAAAACATACAGACACGTGAATTTTATATATATAGATTTATCAAGAAAGATCAAACCCCACCAATAACTGCCACTATTCCTTTACTAATAGCACTAGAGATATAAACGGAACCGCGCTAAGATGACGCAGTTCCTGCGAATCGTACCTTTGTAGCTTATCTTCTCTCCTTTATCGACATGTCGAGAAGTCGACAGTTATTTACGATGCCTACGATGCAGAGTTGGGCAAACGTTAGCGCGCGCTAAAAGCTGATACCTCTCCGCTAATTTAGCGAAGCTGTAGAAAGCCAGTGCTAATAATTAGCGGTTAGCGGCGGCAGTGCGCTAACCGCTAATCTATTTATGAAATATCGTAATTGCTAATAGCTTAACCTATAGTTACAACTTGTAACTGTAGCTTAAGCTATTAGCAATTACGATATTTCATAAATAGATTAGGGGTTAGCGCACTGCTGCCGCTAACCGCTAATTATTAGCGCTGGCTTTCTACAGTTTCGCTAAATTAGCGGAGAGGTATCAGCTTTTAGCGCGCGCTAACGTTTGCCCAACTCTGCTACGATGCAGTACTCACGAGTATTACTCGTAATCGTAATGAAAAGTAATCGGCGATGCCAATTCGAGACGATGCCGAGTATGTACTCGCATCGTCCAGTTTATACTCGTTGATTATTTATCCGATTACTTTTTACGTATCCGTGCAGTTCTCTAGTGTGTAGAAATACAACAACCGCTTAAAAAGTTAGGTAAACAGAGAGAAATACATGTTGAAAAGCATAAAACTAACAAATTTGAAGTTTTAAGCACTTATCTCTTCGATTGACATCGCCCCATCGTACATTACAACAGAATCTTTTTGTAGAGAATTTAGTAGCCTTTCGAATAGCCGCCTTCCACTTACTACGAGTTCCCAACCGTTATTGAGATATTTTAGAAAATATACTGAGATCCGAAAACTTTGTATCACCATTCATACACTTTTTTTCCATATACTTCGTTTCTGAATACCCAAACAGAAAATTAGTTTTGAAAAGTATTTCTATCAATTTTTCTGGTAAATGGCTATAGAACTCGCTTAAAAAATGGTTTCATTCGTTTTCCTACGTTAAGGAATCTTTCGCACAAATTTCGCTCCAAAATCCATGTTCCAGTAAACGGATTCAACTGGTTAATGAACTTGACCTTTTAAATGAGAAGAAAGATTTTTGTACCCAATGTTATCAAAATCGAACCATTTTTGAACCGATGAGGAACTTCTTAATAATTCAACCCCCCCCCCCCCCCTATAAAAGTACTTCAACATTTGAATATCAAAAAAACCTTTCTTAGCGAGTGTTTACACTCGTAATGTATTGTCCGTGCAAAATTTCAAATTTTTGTGTTAAGTGGTTCGGGATGGGCCATCACCAGGGCGTAAACTCTATTAGGGACAAAATCACATTTTATTTCTAGTAATTCAAGGACTGCCATCATAGTGGAAATTAACCTAATTAAAAATAATACTATGAAATAGATAATGTACGGTAACAGCTGTTCTGTTATCGTCTTAGCAACACATGCTGCCTTGGCTTGCCTGCTCTAACCAACTAAAACCTTAAACCCCCCTAAAAGTACTTAAAAATTGGAATATCAAAAAATCCTTTCTTAGTGAGTGCCTACGTTATATAGGGAGTGTCCATCCAAAATTTCAAAATTTTCTGTCGAGTGGTTTGGGCTGGGCGATGATAGGTCAGTGAGTCAGTGAGTGGTATTTGACAAATATATATATATATATATATATATATATATATATATATATATATATATATATATAATTATAGTAATCAGTAAGAGTTATGAAATATACAAACCATTCTGACATAATTATCGGGGTGATTTGTATTTAGAAGGAAAGAAAATGATTACCTGGTCGTTGCAATATCCTGTAGAACGTTTTCTTGCAGCGCCTCAAGGTAATATATATGAATTTCCTTTTTTCCACTCGGCCACTCGTATAGAAGAGAATGGCGAAAAGGCCTACAGAAGAAGTGAAATGGCTGTAGAGGAGGGAGAAGAGAGAAAGAAGTGGGCACCATTAGAAGTCCTTTCTAAAGGGAGGATTAAAGATTCATGTATAAAACTCAATTTAGCGAGGGGAAGGGGCAATGCTAGGGACAACGACCAAACTCATTATGAATTTAGGACTGAAGATCTCTTTTTATCTTACTGCCTTACCTGTTCCTCCCTCTCTCTCCCAGTCTCTCTGGGGATGTCTTACTTGGAGTCACGTCTTCTTTTTACACTTCAAATTAGTTTCAACATTTACCATCAAGGGAACGGCCAAACCCATCAGGAATATAATCTAACTTCAAATCAACTTTGCCTCTGGGATTTATTTCTTCATTTCGGTTTGTCTTCAAAGTGATCGAGGATTTATTTGTGGTTTGAAAGGTTTTCTTTACAAAGCACCTGTTCTCTCTCAACCATATCTAATTTATGGGATTTTACTAAATCCAAAGAAGCCAACCCGGTTATTCGACTCTCATTTTTTTAATAATTATTATTTAGTATTTAGAGAAATAGCAGGCGATAATTAATCCAAGGTATACATGTAGAATATGAGTAGACACAAGTAGTACACCAACATGTAGAGCAAAATACAAGAACAGTCAAGAAAGTGGTGTAGTCTATGAAATTTGACATTCTTCCACATTAAACATAAGCGCAAAAGGGGAGAAAGAGGTAACGCTGCTTTTTTGATATTATTTGATTCTCCAAATATTTGTTTTTCTTCAAATTCAATCGAGAAAAAAGCCTTTTTCTTAATATAATTTGTCAAAGCAATCCATCGTAGAGATATACTAGACTGACAGCCTATCACTAACTTATAAAGAAAATAATTTCCCGGGGACTGAGAGCATTTAGGGGCTATGACATACTTACAATCTAGAACTTGGAATTGTTTTATACCCCCCCCCAAAAAATTGTCTGAACTAATTGATCTTATTTAATAGTTTTTATGACAATTTTTTACCGATTTCGGGGGGCTGAAGCGGCCCCCTCAGCTCCCCCTTATATACGCCCATGCAGCCTATGCGTGTTTAGTCGCCTCCAATGGTGGAAATCGAGTCACCTCTTCGCGTTGCTCGGTACGCTAGTAGTGGGCACTAGATATAGTGAAGTAGAGATAAAAAATATTACACTGGATGACTTCCAAGTCAAATGTTTCACATAGAAAAAAAAATGTGACTTTTTAAGTTCAATATCGTACAAAAAGTACAGTCACGTCGTTAGTGGAGTAGAGTTCTCAAATATTTCCTCAAAAACGTACTGCATTTTTACTATTGCCCGCTCAGTTAGAATAGGGGCGTAATAACCTTTCCTGTTTATTGCCCTCCAAAACAGGAATCTAATCTAGATAGAATACTAGTTCTAATCCCGAATGTGCAAAATTCTGAGGGAAATACTCCCGACGGTTTCGCCGTGTGGATTTCTATTACAATGAACAACTTGCTACTTTAAACTCAATAAAAAGTAATTATGTCGCGCTTAGAGCCAGGGAAGACTTTAAAAGGCCAGGAAAGGGAGATAGTGTTTAATATTTATCAATAATAAGAGAAAGCTAAGGCTAAAAACCATTTGGGCTATAGCTTGTTCAAATAGATGGTTATGTTGGAGGTAAAATAGGGCATGGCCTATATTCCCCGTGCAAGAGATTGGCGGTGAAAATTCTCTCTGTTATAACTCTGTCACTAGGGGGTCTAAAACATTTTTAGTCTTAGCTTTGCCTAGTCACAAACAAGTCATAATCACTTTTTATAATGTTTCTCGTATCGTCGTGTTCCTTGAAATGGAAGTTTGCAAATGTTGGAACCGTCGGGTATATTTCCCTCAAAATTTCGCGCATGCGGAATTGAAATGTTCCGACTATCTGAACATGCTATATGTTTCTTAAGTAACGTATTTTTCCCCGGATACCTAAAAAAGGCAACTCTTGTTGCTGATTAAGTAAAATAAGTGAAGTATGCTGTCTAAGAGCATGCCAAACGTCCAAATTACTATTTTTCGCCTTGGCTGCTATTTGCATCTCATCAAGTAACTTACTTTAAACATTATTAACTAAATGATTGTCCATTTATCAATCATATATAGGTGTATATATATATATATATATATAGATATATATATGTATATATATATATATATATATATATATATATATATATATATATATATATATATATTAAAACGACGGCATTATATATATATTGCCGTCGCCAGTGAGCTCGAGTGGGTGAAGACTTTTTTGACAAATGACAAGACTTTTATTGAACTCACATAATTTTCCTTGTAATAATATACTAACTCGTATAACTTACAAACTTTTGTAGCTGACAAAGTGCATTACCTTGGAAATGTTTTACTTATTAACTGTCAATATTATCCAAACCCCAAACGACGAGGAATCGCAGTTGTTTTTTTTTTCGTGAACAATAAATATACTAATATCGAACTTATTCTTCAAGAAATATCCAAAGGTTTGCATTAAAAACTGGCAATGGCTTTGTAAATGAATGCCTTTTTTTTCCATTTCTTGAGAGTAGATTGAATTTAAATATTCCCTATTTCTTAATATACCTAAAATGAAATGAACCACTTACTCTTCCTCTTCTCAAACGAAGATCTCATTATTTTAATGGCCCCGGATTAAGAAAGAGATATCTCTTAATGGTCCTGTAAAAATAAGAGAAATAAAAAGTCCATCTGGGATCGGGTCCCGTATTCTCATTCTGAATAATTACATCGCCTGTATAACGTCGCTCGGATTCAAGATTTCCTAAACATATTCCTGTCCTCTTATCATTAATATAACTAAGCGGATTATAAATAATCAAAAAGTTGATCTCCTTGGACCATTCGGGCTTAAATTAAAGGCTCTTTTTATTTTCATGAAGAAATTTATTTTTATACTCCTTGTTCAGTTATTAATGTGTTGGAAATTCTATTGTGCTATATATGTAAATATTTAAGGCTTAGTATGCATAGATTTGAAAATGAAATCAAGTATTTATTTTTAAAAAAGTTTTATTTATCTATCTTTTATATTTACCTTTGTTTGACAGATAATGTCCATCGCTGCCTTCGACGTTTTGGATAAAAGACTACAGGTTTATCGTTACTCGCAATTCAGCTCCTTGTTGGGATTTGGTTCAACTTCATAAATACTTATAGTTTGGATTGGGCTAAGAACAACGTCGGAATTTTCTTTGGCAGCCTTCTTTAGCCAAAAAGTAAATATACACGATTGTAGAAGAGAATAATCAAAACAGCAAACAAAATCATAAAAGCGGATTATAAAATATTTTCCTATGTGAATATTAGTATCAAACGTTAAAACAATTAGACAGTAGTTTGATACAGAACTTAGTTAAGAAAAAGGAAAAAAATCCTTTTTAATCGTCTCCAAAAATGGTTCATGAATAAATGTGTGGAGAACCATGTAAGAAGGGAAAGGATCTGGTTGTTTTTGTTTTCTGCATCTACATGCGCCCGAGTGTTTCGTTTAATTGGCCTTAGGAGCTGAGAAATAAAATAAAATACATTGAAAATGCTTTATTGGTACAAGATTCTTTCCCCAATTCATTTGCTTAAGAGAGTAGATTAAAGGAAAAATACAATAATTTATACTTCGTGAAGTAAACTTAAAAATATTTTTTTACGTTTTGTAGTAAACTAGCATTATACATTTTGTCACACCAGAAATAATAATAAATATAAAATCAGCACCCCTATGTAGTAAATACCATCGAAAACAATAAATAATAATTTTTTCTAATGAAAGTAAGAGCAATGTGCTTGAAGTGTCTAATTTCTGCTTTTGTTCCATACTTGGATTTCCAAAGCATACCAGGTATAAGCATTATATGGAAACACGCTGAATGAATAATCTAATGAGAGTCGGACTTTTGTGGAATTTAAACCCTTTGCCCTACAAAATTAATTATATTCTGTTCGGTGACCTCTACAGATATAACTAGTAAAGATGGAGATAGTTAGCCGTTGCAGAGATACGAAGACAAGGTATAGTTGGGATTCGGCTAGGAGAAAAACGTCAGACTTTCAGATTTCTTCCTGAAAGTCTGACGTTTTTCTCCTAGCCGAATCCCAACTATACCTTGTCTTCTGATATAACTAGTAATTTCTCTGAAGTTTTATATTGAGACCGTGCTGGCATGCTGCTCTACTTGTTTCTTGAAACGGAATAATTAGGATTAATACGCTATTTGCGGCGGTGTCCGGTGAAATGTATGACTGGTATACCACAGAAACGGCATATTGTCCCATGAGCGGTTTGTATTGGAGCCACAGCCGTCACCGCGAAGTACAGTCCAATCTCCTCTCTTGTCCAATATCCCCCTAATCGGACCATCGGATACAATCCCTGACAGCCGGCACATCGCTGAATTGATCCGAATCACCCGAGCTGAAATCTGCCCGTACATCAATTTCACATCATTCGTGAAAAGAGAATTTGTCGACCAGATTTATGAATTTAAATATTAATCCACTACTGGAGTATCCCATGGTCTAGTGGCTAGCGCGCTAGATCTATAAGCGGGAGATGGTGGGTTCGATCCCCACCGGCGCCAGAAAGTTTCTCATCTCAGGGCTCGCTGAGAAAATTCCTGGCTGCACCCTGGATGTCGGCGCTAATGGCCAAGATTTGTTGATGCGCCGTTAAAAAAAAAAAAAAAAAAAAAAAAAAAAAAAAAAACAAACGCCTACTAAACATGTGAAAAGTTGCCCACTTTGGTAAAAATGATTTTTGATTTTTTTCTGAATGGGTTTTCTCCTAAAATATGAGTCTAGCGGAGAATGTTGGACTTTATTTATAATTACCTACCTACAAAGTTTTAAAGTTTTCTTTATTTATTTATTTTATTCAGGGCCCGCTCTTTTGCGATTAACTCTTTTCTTTGGTTAGTAGGTAGAATTCATCTAAATATATGTGTGTGTATGTATGTATGTATTATAAGTATATTAAAAAAATTAGAAGTAAAAATATAAGAATATTTTACAATTTTATCCATTATCATGGTCATTGAGGTTTGTATTGCATATGTCACCCATTGGTCTTCCATGTTTCGCCATTAAATGGTGGTGTTTGTGTAATGCCGAGTTTACATTACGCCTACCTTTTCACGCCTGGCGGCTTCGGTTGCTGTATGGACATGCACACACAGTTTCATTAAGCTCTCTCAATTTTGTTTTGTTGTTTATTGGACCAAATGTTTTGCCTTTCGTTTTATGTTTTGTCATGTTCGTTTGTAAGTCCTAAACTCGTTTAAGAGAGAATATGATAGCAGAACGACATCTCTTGTCACCCATTGCATGATATTTGTTGGCTTGTATATTTTGTTTATATCCTTCCGGCGAACAGATTGGTTCAAACTAACTTTCATACTACAAAACTGAAACTACTTATACGTTTTCAAACATCGAAACGTTTAAAAAATGTTTAAAAACTACTAGATAATTTAATAGTCGTATAGATCGTTTTAAGTATTTATTATTATTAATGTAAATAAAGTTCCCGAATAAATAGAAGACGTTAAGCAATTAACTCTATTAACCTTCCCTTGGGTTCTTTCTTCTTATTGCTCCAACAAGCGTTCATTCTTTTCGAGATGGCTTGTCCAAGTTTTCGTCCACTTTGTGTCTGAAGATGTCTCTTTCTCCAATGTCAGTTGGTCTTATGTTTTTGAGGCCGAATCCGTGCAGCCAAGTTTTTGAGTTCTTGAGTAAGTTTATAGAATTTATTATATTTTTTGTCAATATATTTTCTGGAAGTAAATGAAATTCTTTCGCTATCAGCGCAGACTTCCAGAAAATAGATTGACAATATTTTCTGGAAGCCTGCTCAGATGACTAAAGAATTTCATTTACTTCCAGAAAATATATTGACAAAAAATATAATAAATTCTATAAACTTACTCAAGAACTCAAAAACTTGGCTGTACGGATTCAGCCTCAAAAACATAAGACCAACTGACATTGGAGAAAGAGACATCTTCAGACACAAAGTGGACGAAAAACTTGGACAAGCCATCCCGAAAAGAATGAACGCTTGTTGGAGCAATAAGAAGAAAGAACCCAAGGGAAGGTTAATAGAGTTAATTGCTTAACGTCTTCTATTTATTCGGGAACTTTATTTACATTATTAATAATAAATATTTAAAACGATCTATACGACTATTAAATTATCTAGTAGTTGTGAGCTGTAAGGAGAAAGGACTTGACCAAAGGGTCCTTGAATCAGCTCCTCCTATCGTAAAACGTCTTGTCTCAAATGCAAGCTATAAACTGCACTGCTCCCCCTAATGCCTCCTGAAATAAACCATTTCCAGTATAGAATTTATATCTAAAAGGCCGACTTTTATGAGGCTCCAAAACCTATTTACCATTATTCTCCTTGATAGGAAGTTTATTAATATTACGTGCAAATAATTCTTAATCTCTTATATCCCCTTATGGCCATTTTTTAGTCCTCAACCTGGTTCGCAACAGGGAGAGTAATTTTTATAAAATGTAGTGAATATAAGTACAACATATTATTTGTTTTACATTAAATATTGTCTTTAAATTGTAGGTACCTATACTGTTTTAAATATTATCAAAAATGTTAATTTATTATTAAGGGAACTCCTTTTCGGAAAAAGTTTAGGTAAAACTTGCACAATTGTCTACATTGGTATCGCTTTTACAGCGGATAAATAGAATAAAATGAATATAATTACAATAAGATTACTCTGTAAGTTAAATTTTTAAATAAAAAAATAAAAAACGTTCATACGACGACTTGGTCGTCATGTTCTACGTTATTTCCACGGCAGGTAGTATGAGGCACCATTAACTATTGAATTTCGGGGTATAATACTTTTTTATACTTGTTCATCATTTGAAACAGATTTATTTAATGTGTGCTTAAAACTTTTTAACTCACAGATTTTAGTTCTAAACGCTTACCTTGAACAACTATGAAATACATACAACTTCATTTTTTATTTGTTTCTTCTCCTAGGCATTTACTATTTATTATTGTGTATATTATTAAAAATTTAAATAAAAATATTATTATTCCTCTGCTTTTGAGTATCTTTATGAATTATTAGCGAAGTTTTCTTGAGAATAAATTTATAATAGAAATGAGAATTAAGCATTGAGTTGCCGAAATAATATGCTTTTCTTCCTGCGTCCTACATCATCATATTTCTAAATTAGTTAAACTTGTCTAATTAAATCGTTTTAATACCAATTAAATCGTCATACTTTTACTAAATAGTATACAATTAAAACATCAGCCCAAATGATTCTTTGGAAAATATCATTCAGAATCTAATTCGTGTATAAGCCTTATATATTACCTTGAATAAAGCCTTTGAAATGCTGAATAAAAATATATATATATAAACTTTGACAAAATTAATGCATACATATTCAGTTATATGATAATAATTATTGCAATAATAAATAATAGTGTCTCCCCTTGGTCTAGTTGCTAACGCCTCAGATTCTCATGCGTGAGATGGTGGGTTCGAGTCAGGCCGGAGCACAGTGGGGCGAGTGACAGGGTAGGCCCGATATTCATTAATATCTCCGGTTCTACTGGACCTAGAGTATTGCTTCTGGTGTCATTTTAAAGCAAATCCAATACTCTAATTAACTAAATCATCAGCAATTTTTAAGCAATTTCGCCAGTTGTTATATAACGGATAGGACGAATTTTTAATGTGTTCGTACATATTATGTATCTCTTGCTAAATAGATAATATGTATTGTAAGCACATAATATCAACATATGTTAAATGAAGTTTTTATTTTTTAATTAAATTCAGGTTCACAAACACAAAAACTAAAACTATAAACAAAAATATATCTAGAAGTAAAATTTTTCAACAATCGATATACTTAATTTAATAGATGGTTTTAAGCTGGAAGAATAAATAATACATATGTATTTCTAAAATTTTAAATATTTTTCATCTTTAAACTAGAAAATCTTTTGGTTCTGGACATTATGTTTCTAAACAATGGCGATCGTTGTTGGGTGTTCGTTTTATATGTGATAATAAAGGATCTGAATTAATTAATATATGAATTTAATTAACAAATTAAATTCATTGAAACGTTTTGATTGTGGTACGGGATGAGATTTCCTATTTGTTTTTTGTTTTTGTTTTTTTTGTGTCATCAACAAAACTAGTTACATTATCCTTACATTCCTTTGTGAATTCAAACAGTCGGGGGGTCCAGTAGGGTGGATGATGTTTTTTTTCATTTTGCCCTAGCAGTCGTTCATTATCGGTATTCATTATTATTATTGACACCACACTGCTTACAAATACAGCTGAATTGTGGTAGTTTCCATTGTGTCGAGTCGCGAGACAAGAGACTGATTCCTAGGAGGAACGGAAGAAACCACTAATTGGATTAATAAAGGCCCGCAGGTATCAACAGAAAAAATAAAATATCTACTCAATAGGCAAGTTTAGGCAAGATCTGACAACGCTGTAAATTAAACAATATACTCCTAAAATAGTGCTAAGTCGATTTTTTTTTGGGGGCAAATACCGGCGATTTGCGAAATCAATTAAATA